>JAHWFP010235779.1:0-31719 GCA_023313725.1 Lithobius niger
TTCACCTGAAAACGGTTCCGACCTTGGAACCGAAACGTCGTGATTTCATTGTTTCACCAGCACTTGATGGCTACTCTGTATGTGTTTTCACGTTACTAGGACATCTTCAAAAAACTGTAGCTCGGTCCCTATTTAAGCTACCTTGATTTTTTTGACCTTGCTGAAAAGAACATATTTCAGCTTTTCCATCTAGCCTAGTTGTAGCGAGCTAAGTTAATTAGATAACAGAAGTACTTTGAAGTAGATAAACATTAATACTGGGCAGTTTAACTAACGTCCCACTTTGTTGATTGTATTTCTATGCGGATATAGAAACAGCCTTCCTTACATAATTAATTGCAAAACTTTATTATCGTAGTATATAGGATATATCATAATATATAATTATGTGAATAATAATAATATATAGTTGAAAATAACAGAATTTTGTTTTGAATTATTACATAATAATAATTCATAATTTTGTTATTCTCACAGGTGAAACTGACAAGATGGATCATCAGTTGAATACTATTAATCTAAAAAGATCTTTCAAGCAAGGAGATATCGTTGATCTATGAATTATATCAGCAAAATCCGGCAAAAGAGTGACGACAACAAAAAACGGCTGCCAGCGCATCAGAGACACTGTAGAACTTCGCGAAGATCATTTTCTTTTGCTATTAAAAAAAATTCAAGTGATCTCTTCGTTTATCATATGAACAATAATTGTTATAAATTATATACTCATAAAGCACAGCTAGAAAAGATTTCCAGCACAAAACGAAGGAAGATCAAAGACGATGTCAATCTAGAAGATGCTGGAAGTAGTACTAGCTTCACACCCTGCTCTACGTGGTCAGGTGTGCCTGCTCGAACTCTCCCGAGTCAAAAAGAGCCAAACAGGTCTAAAGTATGTGTATATACGGACAAATGGAGTCCTCTGGTGAACACGAAAAGTACAGAATTGTGAGGAAGGCAGTGCATCAAACTTTTAATGGCAGCAAAGCACTTTAAGGATGAAGTCTACACAAGAATTGCTGATCTGACAGATTTGGAAGAGACTGCATATCTTTAAGTGATTTTTTTGACTTTTTTAAAGATATTTCCTCCAGAAGCATCGTTTCCAATGTTCAAAGTATGTGGAAAGGTGGGATATTAAAAAGTCCTGAAAAGAATGTAAAAATAAGTTTTGGTATTTCCGCTGCCTCCCAAGATGACTGCAAGTCTTGATCATCACAGAATCTCTCATCCAGATCAAAATCAACGTCCAAAAGGTTTTTCTCAATAACTGTGCACATTCCTTTATGATGTCTATTGGTCTAAGTTTCTCAGTAACGTCTTCAACCGATACAGAAGAAGCAAATGCCATTTTTGACTATTGGCTTCAACTGGACTAGAAAATTTAATCTCTTCACCAAATGTCGTTTCTAGTTGGGACTTTACAGCTCTAATTTAAACTTTTTCATCACCTAGTCAGTCGTTCATTTTCTCTGTAACATCCGATAGAACAAAGGCGATGCCGCTCTTTAATTGAGGTTTCATTTCCTCAAAGACTTCAGCAAATATTTTGTTTGAATTCGGATTACTTGTCGATCATATCGAAGAAGGTAACAACTAATACACCCTACATGACATTGTCGGTCAGCTGCAAATACACTTTTCACATCTGTCAGATAAGCAATTTTTATGTAAACTTTATCCTGAAAGTTCTTGGCTGCCATTAAAAGTTTTGATGCTCTGCCTTCCTCACAAATTCTGTACTTTTCGTGTTCACCAGAGGACTCCATTTGTCCGCATAACCTATAACACATATTTTTGACGTATTTGGCTCTTTTTGATTCGGGAGAGTTCGGGCAGGCACACCTGACCACGTAGAGCAGGGTGTGTAGCTAGTACTACTTCTATCGTCGTCTAGATTGACATCGTCTTTGATCTAACTTCGTTTTGCGCTGGAAATCTTCTCTAGCTCTGCTTTATGAGTGTGTAATTTATAATAATTATTGTTCACATGATAAACGAAGAGCTCACCTGGAATGTTTTTTTAATAGCACAAGAACGTGATCTTCGAGAAGTTCCACAACGTCTCTAATGAACTGGCAGCCGTTTTTTGGTGACGTCACACTTTCGCCAGTATTTTGTTGACATATAATATATAAATCAACAATATCTCCTTGCCGGGAAGATCTTTTTAGATTAATAGGATTCAATTGATGATCCATCTTGTCAGTTTCACCTGTGAGAATAAAAAAAAATGCTAATTATTATTATTAAGTATTAATTCATAACAATATTCCGTTATTTTCAACTATATATTATTATTATTCACATAATTATATATTATGATATATCCTATATACTACGATAATAAAGTTTTGCAATAAATTATGTAAGGAAGGCTGTTTCTATATCCGCTTAGAAATACAATCAACAAAGTGGGACGTTAGTTAAACTGTCCAGTATTAATGTTTATCTACTTCAAAGTACTTCTGTTATCTGCCTAATTAACTTAGCTCGCTACAACTAGGCTAGATGGAAAGGGTGAAATGTGTTCTTTTCAGCAAGATGAAAAAAATTAACATAACTTAAATCGATATTTTACTTTAAAACACAGTTTTAGCGTCTATACTATTCATTTTTTCAGGAAAAGTCAGTCTTGGTAAGTTGTTTAAAATTACTTTTTCTACAACTTTGCTTCACATTGTCCTTTTAAAATATTTGTATTTACGACGTTATTTGGAAAAAATCCGTTTTTTGGCGACCATTTTCCAATATGGCGGCCAAATCCCCACGTGGACAGGTTATCACCCTAGTGCATTTACCCCTATACAGGTTATCACCCTATATGATCCACTTGAGTGATTCTCCTACATCGAAATGGTCACAGAACCACCCTCAGCAAGTAGACTACTATGCAATTTCGTTATCGGAATTAGTTTTATCCTTCTCACTGATATTATTCTCAGATTTAAATTTTGTGCTCCGTGATGTTTATTTATACAAAGATTTCAACGTTTCAGTTAGTGTCGAGTGATCGGCTTTGGGACGGAACTTGATGGCAGGCATTATGCCACAGATACCACAAATATAAACGACGGAAAGTTTATGAGGTCTCTTTTTGCTGAGGTTTTCATATATAAAATGTTTTTTTGTGGTTATCAGATTTCTGACCGACCTTCAATCAGTTAACTACAGTTGTTCCAGATTCCACTCTGCCCCTCCCCCTCAGCCATAAACCATTGAAGACTGTTACTTGGTGGGCGAAGCACTACCTCAAATCTAGATTTGTCTTTCAATAGAAAACCTCAGATTTGAACCATTCCTGAGACTGAAAGAGAAGTTTATATTTTCTTTACCACCAAACCATAGCACCCTAATTTCGAACGGTTTCTTCGAATCTTGAACGAAAAAAAGCTTGTTAACGAAAGAAAACAAGCGAAGAAGGTGGTATGCTTCCCTGCACGTCAACAAAGCTTCCCGAGAAGTCATGTCGTTTCTAGAAGGGGAGACGATTGTGTGAGTTGATTTTGAAGGAGTAGGAGGGTTGGGTTAGAGTGCGGGGCTGGGAGAGTGGGGGTTGGGGGGCGGCAGGTGTGTTTGACTGCGGTTGACAACTAGAACCAACTTCAATTAAGTCCTAGAAAACCATCCAATTTAATCTCCATTTAGATTGGGTTGGGTCGTAAAGTGTGAAAAGCTTTAATAAGGTTTGCAGTTGAAGCACGAAGTAACACCCCCCCCCCGATAATTTACGACTGTTGCAAAGACGAATTGGTCTTAAATCGTAAAAGAACGTGTACGGTTGTTAGACTAGACGAAGCTTTCGGTTTAAATGTGGTATGGGTAAATCACACATTTATAGGGTGAAGCAAAGGACTTATTTGCTTTAGTCTCGTGAAGTAACATTAAAAAAAAAGAATTTTATTTGAGCCCTTTGGTCAGCTGAAGTAAATTAATGCTCCTTTAGATAAAGCCGTTCAAATATAAACCTTACTTTTCCGCCCTTTCGGTGACGGTTTTAGGTGGGTGGGTGTTTATGAGCTTTGCTAGTCACCATCTGTTTCTATTTCTATTTACAGTCCATTTTATTCGTATATCACATTAATAAATAAGCGCGCAGTGCTGAAACGAACCGTGCAGTTTGATTTCACATGTAATAATTTTAGCATGTCGCACCGAATCGGCCCGCAATTTTCCGTGCCAATGCCGAAACGAACCGTGCAGTTTGATTTCACACGCAATAATTCTAGTGTGCCGTACCGAACGGTGCAGTCTGATTTCACATGTAATAATTTTAGCATGTCGCACCGAACCGGCACGCAATTTTCCGCGCCAATGCCGTACCGAACGGCGCAGTTTGATTTCACACGCAATAATTCTAGTGTGCCATACCGAATGGTGCAGTCTGATTTCACATGTAATAATTTTAGCATGTCGTACCGAACCGGCACGCAATTTTCCGCGCCAATGCCGAAACGAACCGTGCAGTTTGTTTTCACATGCAATAATTTTAGTCTGCCGTACCGAACCATGCAGTTTGATTCTAATGTGCCATACCGAATCGTGCAGTTTGAGATCACACGTAATAATTCTAGTGTGCTGTACCGAACGATGCAGTTTGGTTCATATGTAATAATTCTATACAGGGTGTAACAAAAGGTTATGTCCATACTTGGGTGACTAATTCCTTGCGTCAAAATAACAACATAATTCCTATAAACATTTGGCCAAAAAACGTTTTGTTCTTTAGTTATCGCATGAATTAATAACCCAAATTCCAACTTTTCCCCCCCACCACCCACTCCCACTATCTGGCGATTGCAAACACAAACCAGAATAGGAAGGAAGTGAACGAAGATAGTGAAAAAACTGTTAAAGAGTCAAAGTCAGACTAACGGAAAAATATCTCTTGCCCAAACATTTGTCCTAAAGGGGGAGCAACCATTGTTTGAAATTGTTTTAAGTCGGTGTTAATGTAGGCCTGATAATACCACAGTGGTTTTAACCCCGTAAACCGATACACGGCAGAAACTCAAAAAGAAAAACATCTTGAAATAAGAAAATCTAAAACAAAACCCACAACGGTGAAAAAAAACCGCCAAGTTTCAGCCAATCAGAGTAGTGATTTCAGATTCAAAATGGCTGCCACTAAGTTGCTACATTAGTTGCCAAGCAAGTTTTTGATTTAACGTTTGAGGTAATAGTCGGTGGGATTAGCTTGACAACTAATGTTGCAACTTGGTGGCAGCAATTTTGGCTCTGATATCACTCTTTTGATTGACTGAAACTTGGCGGGTTCTTTTCACCCTTGTGGTTTTGTTTTAGATTTTCCTACTGCAAGACGTTTTTCTTTTTGAGTTTCTGCCGTGTATCTGTTTGCGGGAATAAAACCACTGTGATATTATCAGGCCTACGTTAACACTGACTAATGACAATTTCAAACAATGGTTGCTGCCCCTCTAGGACAAATGTTTGGGCAAGAGATATTTTTCCGTTAGTCTGACTTTGACTCTTTAAACAGTTTTTTCATTATCTTAGTTCACTACCTTCCTATTCTGCTTCGTGTTTGCATTCGCCAGACAGTGGGAGTGGGTGGGTGGGGGGAAAGAATAAAACGTTTTTGGCCAAATGTTTATAGGAATTATGTTAGTTTGATGCAAGGAATTAGTCACCCGAATATGGACACAACCTTTTGTTACACCCTGTATAGCGGGCTGTACCGAATTGTGGGTGGCAATTTTCCACACCAGTGCCAAAACGAACCGTGCAGTTTGATTTCACAGGCAATAATTCTAGTCTGCCGTACCGAACCATACAGTTTATTTCCAACCAAATAATTCTAGTATGCCGTACCGATCCGTGCAGTTTGATTCTACTGTGCCGTATTGAACCGTGCAGTTTGATTTCACACGTGGTAATTCCAGCGTGCTGTACTGAGCCATACAGTTTGATTTCACACGTAATAATTTTAGTGTGCTGTACCGAACGGTGCAGTTTAATTTCACATGTAATAATTCTATTGGGCTGTACTGAACTGGGCCGTAATTTTTTACGCCAAAGTTGAAACGAACCGTGTAGTTAGATTTCACATGCAAGAATTCTAGTTTGCCGTACCGAATTTGCAGTTTATTTCACACGAAAGAATTCTAGTGAGCCGTACCGAACCGTAAAGTTTAATATCACACGTAATAATTCTAGCGGGCTGTACCGAACTGGGCCACAATTTTCTACGCTAGTGCCGAAACGAACCATGCAGTTTGAGTTCACACGCAATAGTCTGGCGTACCGAAACACGCAGCTTATTTCGCACGAAATAATTCTAGTATGCCGTACTGAACAGCGCAGTTTGATTCTACTGTGCCATACCCTTGCAGTTTGATTTCACACATGCTGTACCGAAACGTTCAGTTTGCTTTCACATGTAACAATTCTAGCGTGCCGTACCAAACTGGGCCGCAATTTTCTGCGCCAGCTTGGCCACAAAGTGGTTCGGCGCTGCATGTTCGCTTTAATTATTACGTATGAAATCTAATTAGAGCCGTCACACGCCACGAACCGCACTGTAGGGTTTCAAAATGTAAACAACAATAGTGAAAAGAAAGGGGGAGTGGGGGAAGAGAGCAGGGAGGAGGAGAAGGGAGAAAGGAAATTACTATGGAGGAAATCCGAAAAACGTGGCCTGCCATGCATTGGTATTTATTACGTGTGAAATCAATGATGCACGGGGACGTAGCCGTGCTTGAGTTTGTCGTGGCTTGGTACGGTACGGGTAGACCTCAACTCGTTTTGAATTGTTAAATGTGAAAGCAGAATCAGATATAAAGAGAAATAAATAAATAGATGGGGTGAATCCGGCAGTTCGGCCCAGCAAACCTCCCATTATGATTTGGACTGAAAGATTATCCAAAGCAAACAAGAAAGATACAATAAATATACACGAATCGCTGTAAATTGTATAAAAGAAACAGGAAAAAAGCTTAGACAGCGAAAATCTCACAAAAGCAGTAACGTATTACAGTAAGCCACCTTTATGCACTTATACGTTCATCGGAGTGGCACGACCTGCATTCGAACTTCCGTCCCCAGACCGCTGACAAACGCGTTTATCGATCTACCACTCTCGGACGCATACCGATAAAGGCGTTACGATCTGGGGACGAATTGGGTTGCCAGTTCGAATCCGGGTCACGCCACTCCGACGAAACGTAAATGTATAGTGGTGGCTTACTGTACTACGTTATTATTTGTGTATGGTTTTCGCTGATTGGTTTGTTTTCCTTTTTCTTTTATAAGGAGACAATGGCTGCTGAATGACCCCAGTCCTTTTCAGTCGCTCTTACCACGCAGCTACAACTATTTGGCACATCGTCTCGTACCAAATAAAAGAAAAATTCGAAACAGAATTGTATTTTATAGCAGCATTCATTTTTTGTTTAATAAAACCTTCTAAACGAATAAGTTTGTGTTGGTAACGCCATTCATTTTGAGTCTTACCTGTTCTACTGATTTCACCGATTTTTTTTTCTTTCACATGCCTGAGCTCACACAATATTATTAAACATTGTTTAAAATAAATACGCTTAAGAAGAAAATAGGCAATCAATTTTTTTAATATTTCGTTTACTGCATGGTAGGAAAATATAGGCATCCGATTCACAAATCCGAGAAATTACGCTGTAAAATTGATGGGGGAAACAAGCCGCAGAACAAAGCCTAGAAAAAAATCGTGGAAAAACCAGCCGAAGGAAAAAAAAAGTTTCGGAATAAAAAGTCAAAGTAAAACCAAAGCCGTGGTAGAAACTGAATTGGACTCCCGTTTTTGATATTGTTGTTCTGATAGCTAGGTGGGTTAGTTGCCTTGGCTCGAATTTCACTAGACAGAATGAGAAATTTCACCAGTCTTTCTGACACTTTTTTTCGCGGCTTTTTTCTTTCAGCTATTTTTACATTTTTCCCATGGGTTTTGTTTGTTTCCTAGATTATCTTAGAGTATAGTAGCAAACACAGATTTTGAAAACAAATAAAAAAAAACCACGTGCAAGATGAAACCTATCCATTTGATGGAAAAAAATATTGTTATAGCTTGTGGAAGGGGAAAATAGTCAAGATATGAACGCTATCCAATATTTGGGTTTTTTTTTTAAATGTTATACGGTTTATACAGTCATTTTCAGTTTAACAGGATCGCACCATTTCCACCGTTTAAAAGTTGAAGGAAAAAAAAAACGTTCAATAAATAAACTCTACGAGCTCGAGTCAAGACGTGACCACGCGTGGACGGAACCGGAAACCAACGTCCTTCCTCCATTGTTTCTCGCTATGGTCTCGTGAAGACGAGATTTCGAAATCGTAAGTGTCTCGTAATTCGTGACTCGTTTTAGGTCGGACATTTACTGCGGACGTGGAGACGTTGGCTAACGGACGCTGTAGCATAACACACACAACACTCCAGACTAGCGCTCACGAAAACGCGATTGTCTTATCTGTTTAGCACCTCGTACAACCAGCCTCTCGTCAATGCAATGACGTCACTGCAAGGGAGGATCGGTGTTCAAAGTACGATTGGGGCGGGCTAATCCCATATCTCATTTGAGTTGCTTCTACACTCGAACCCGAGCACCACGTTCTGTGTTTTGGCCCCCGAATTATACCTACAGGCGAAACCACGAGAACACCTAAATGTTGAGGGTTACAGAGCAACCAAACTTGTCTCCCACCAGCCCCTTCCACACTCCGGTCTCATAACAACATTCTCAGCGTTTTCGTTGTTCCTTTATCTGGTCCCAATCCTGTCCCTTCTTTTTGCTTTCCTTTTTACCTCGCTCTTGTATACCAGCGCTCACGCATCAAAACGTTTTCCTAAAGCGCAGGTCAAAACACCATTCTTTTCCGTACTAGAACACGGGGTCCGGTAGGGCCTCGGCTTAAGGCCCATTCTGACCGAATCCGGTTACGTTAAGTTACGTTTTTAAGTCCGGTACCGACGGAAGTGACATCATAAAAATAGCCTAGGGGCTCTAACTTACGGCCGCCGGAGTGCTGCCGTTCATGTCTGGCTTGGCTTGACTTTGGCGTCTCCGTTCCGGCAGCGAGCTAACGGTCAGCCAATCAGATTACGAATCACCGCACTACGTCACAGCAACATGGCGCCGAATCTGTTCGCTCGTTATGAGCCGATCTTTATAGAAACACGAGCTCCTCTGGTTTTACTGGATCAAGAGAAAAAGAGTATAACGACACGGGAGGGAGGGGGGGAGGGATAACCTTAATTCGTGGAATGAAATCGATAACTAATTGTCTGGTAAGCTCACATCTACGTGTGGAAATAACTCCCATGTCTCGAGGCGGGTGTTTGAATGCTGTTTCGATGTGATGGTGCATGTTGGGTTTCGGTTTGAAGCGTGTGCGAGCGTGTTGTTTCAGCTTTAATGAACGGCTGCGTTTGCATTTAAAATAAAAATAGAATCGTACTTGAATGTGAGAAAGTTTAAGCGGTTGCTTCTACGAATTATCTTTCATTTTCTAATCGTTCGTGCTGTGGATTTATGTTGTTTGGTTTGCTACGGGATTGTCTCGCTCCAGCGGTAGGCCGAATGTAGTGAGAACAACGATGGCTTCCCAACATGCATGATTGGCTGAGCTCTGTCGGCCGGCCGGTTGTAGTGAGAACGCGTGCCGGTGCCAGTCGTTGGTGACCGTGTCGGAGGTTGTAACGTAACGTAACCGGATTCGGTCAGAATGGGCCTTTATTGTGGAATGATCGGGCTGGACCTAATTACTCAAGTATACGTCTAGTCACTCTGAGAGGGTAATCACTGGTCAAAATAGTGTACGGCTGATTATTTTCAAATAAATAGACACAAATCGCTGTAAATAATATTAAGGAAATTTGGAAATTAGGCAACAGCGAAAATTATACACTAGAAATAACGTAGTTCAGTAAAGCCATCTTTATGCACTTACGTTTCATCGGAGTGGCGTGACCCGGATTCAAACCAGCTACCCAGTTCGCCCCCAGGTCACTTGCATAGCCAGTGGAGGATGTGGCCATAGCGATTAAGGCGCTATGCAAGTGATCTGGGGGCGAACTGGGTAGCCGGTTCGAATCCGGGTCATTACACTCCGATGAAACGTAAGTGCATAAAGGTGGCTGACTGAACTACTTTCAACATGTACTGCCAAAAGATTACCATGGATTACCAGTGGATTGCCAAAGACTACCAGTGGATTAGCACTGGAGAACCAGTAAACATTCGCTCGTATTACCAAGGCTGCAAAGCTAAGATTCTGTGGTATGCGTCGAATTACTTGATTACTGCAAGACATACTTCAGTTTACTGCCAAGAATACTTCATTTTACTGGATTAATACATGGAATGTCACATAGTAACAGTGTTGATTTTCTGAGCTCCCTGCATATCGGATTGCTTCATATTACCTAGAAATACCACGGATTACTAAAGAATACAACGAAATACCAATGTATTACTGCTATTACCCAATGATTACCTAGGAATACTGTAGAATACTTGCGGATTATCAAAAACTTGCCCACTGGATTATTAAAGTTGATACCCATAGAATCACATAAACGTAGACCTTGTGCCATTCAATGGAGCGGCAACATACTGCTCGTAGGTTCCTCTAGCCCTTGAGCCAACTTATAAGTAATTTTGAAAGGGTTGGGTTTAAGTCAGCTTTTAAGTCAGGTTTTAAGTAGTGTTGCGAGTTTAATTCCTGATCGCAAGTTGAAATTACGCCACGCCAACACGGTTACACTGATGACGTCATTTGTGAAATCTGCCAAGCCTAAAGTCCAGAATCATGACGTCAAATTGTCATGAGCCATTGTCACTCCAAAAGTAATACTCATTATTAGTTGAGGTGATGCTATTTGATCAGTTGTTGTAACAATACATAGCTATGAATTATCTGTACATAATGCTTGACATCAATTGTAATGGCTCGAGCTCGCTTGGCCTTCTGCCTGGTGCTCCTAACAATTAGGTATTAGCCTGAACTTCATTCCGCCTCTACCCTCCAGCCAATCCTGATCCAAAGGTAATTTCGGCTGTTTAATTATAATTATTCCCAAACTACTCCAATCCCCAAACTTAACATCAAACCGGACCAACCCTGTTGTCAGTTTAGCACTGCAACCCTGAAGCTCTTTTGCCTAGCCGTGAAAACATGAATTAACACTAAATTTAACAGTCTATCTTGTCCCAAGTAAGTCTCATGCTATTGGTATTCCATTTTAGGCCCTAAGCCAGGGTTAGTGTCGCCCATGAACGTCAGGCGAGCCTGGGCATACTATCGCTCATGTTTTAAGATGAAAGCATTACCAAAACTGAACCACGACTATCTAGCCATTTTCCATCAATTTAGCTTAATTTGAAATTCCCGGAACCCCTTGACAAGTCCCACCACACATTACGTTGCAAGTCCCTTGACTGTGGAGTTGGCTTAGGGGAAAACAGTGGCACGTATACCTGCCAATCCTACAGTAGTTGGTGTGTAGATCTTGGGAAGCTCAGATGTTGAAATGAATCAAGATAACCATCTATTTTTGTTTCAATGCTTTGGCTAAAAACTTACGAATTTTGGGGGGAGTGAAGTAGGGTTCGTATTGGTCGTTGAAAACCGGAAATGTCCTGGAGTATTAAAATTAAACTTTAGGCCCGGAAAATCCTGTGAGAACTAAATACTGTTAGTCCTGGAACACTCCTCTTGAACTTCCCATAGCAGAAAATCACGTTTCTGTTTTTGTTTGTGTGTGTGTCGGACATCACTGTTGAATATATGCTGAAACACAAACTAAAAAAAAACAAACAAAAAAAAAACACGTAACAGATCGTACACAGCCACTCCAGCAGCTGTGTCGTACAGAAAAATGGAACAAAATCTGTCACGTGCAGCTTATCACAGTACTGTTACGATTTCATAGCAAATTTATCTTTTAAATTTT
This sequence comes from Lithobius niger, assembly GCA_023313725.1. Lineage (NCBI taxonomy): Eukaryota > Metazoa > Arthropoda > Chilopoda > Lithobiomorpha > Lithobiidae > Lithobius > Lithobius niger. Next base: position 11,948 of record JAHWFP010235779.1, read on the forward strand.
CTTAATTGTCTGTTATTTACTCGTTTGCGGTCCTTGAGAAGTTCGAAAAAATTCTGGAATTTTAAGATATTTGACATTTATATTTAATATATTTGACATCCACGTCACGTTCACGGAACGAGGTGGTATTTAGAAATTCGCTATTAGCTCGCGACTTTGCAGAGTAAGGCCGGGTTTACGCAACCACTCGCTTTTGCATTCTCGCAGCTAGAAGCTAGAAATCACCTCAAATTCTAACATGGCGGCGGTTTTATGTCTGCCGCCTCGCAACGAAAACATCAAATAACGTCAGTTCAGAAGCGTTTGGAAAACTGTTTCGTCATGAGGAATTCTTTATATTATTGGCACGGATTATAAGACTGCAAGTATTTACTCAAACGATGTCGGATTTAGCTAATCCATTTAGCGATGTTACCATGGCAATGTCACCTTTGCCATCGTGATTGAGTTCTAGCTGCGAGAATGCAAAGATGAGTCGCTGCGTAAACGCGCCCTAACATGGAAGTCTGTTAACGCAACCCACCCCTACCCTCAATAAATGACCTTCTCACCACCATCAGAATATTTAACTGAATTATTAACGTACGGTATTCAAGACAGGAAGTTTGGCAGGCGGCTCCTTCTTTGATGGTAAGTGGCAAATTTGCAAAACTATGTACGAGGTTTCTAAAGTCTGTCAGTAATACGAAGCAAAGCTCGTCGATTTGTTGAACGGAAGGGGCCATGTCGGTCTTAAACCCGTTTTAGTTGGCTTTTCTGCATATCATTTCTGTGTAGGCCAATGCAATGCAAGATTTTGGCGGGAAATGCCAACTGGACGACCCGCACAATTGCTGCCCCATTTCAACGAACGGGCCGTTCATGTGAGGGCTTTACCGCGCCCCTCGTAATGGGCAGGATCCCTTCAAACCCTTCTACTCGAGTTGTTCGCCTAGTGTGAGATTTTTTTAAATCCTTAGGCCGGTTACACTATTCAATCTCCCAACCTCTTGGCCCGGAGACCTAACCCCAACGACTCAGCTGTGCGCTGCTCGATTCAGTCGGGTTTTTAGGAATCCTTCAGGAAGCTCACTTTCCTTTACTGGACTGTTTTTGTGTTCTTTCCTAGAGGCGTGCACCCTGTGGAAGGGGTCAAGTCAGATCAGTCTTACACTGGTAAACCTACATCCAAGTACCCAAGTTATTGATCGTGAACTGGTACTCCTACCACGAGGGTCATCTCGTCCCTCGTGAATATGACCAAGGACGATAAACCAACATCTGTCCCACTGATCCATCCCAAACTGATAGTCTAATTCACGGGAGTCATCTCGTCCGTCGTAAATAAGAACAACGTCAATAAGCCAAGATCCATGCCACCAAGATCTATTCCACCAAGATGTGTCCACCAAGAGCCACCAACATCTAGTCACGAGTGCTGTCTCGTCCCTCGTGAATAAGTCCAATATCGATAAACCAATATCCCTGTACCCTTAATTATTCATCCCCAACTGATACTCTCATTCATGGTGGTTAGATCATCTCGTCCCTCGTGAATAAGAACAACGTTGATAAACCAATATCCATGTACCCCAGGGATTAATCCAAAACTGATACCCGTATTTACGAGGGTTATCTCATCTGCAACATAGGGAATTGGTAGTGCGCATCACGTATAAGGAATATACAATGAAAGAGGCGAAACCGAAACCAGTTTCGTAGAACATTCCATACCTATATTGAGCGTTATTATCAAATTTTACAATTACGCGCTGTGACAATCACTGTAACTCACACTGTGTCTCACGTTCGAAGTCATTATTTGTGCCACTACTTTGTCCGAGCGATCTGAGAAGCTTTTTTAGCCTTTGCTATCTCAGGATAACTTCCGGTAATGGCTGGGGATTTTAACTCGTGCCTTGAAGTTGGCTAAAAGGCTTCTCATATCGCTCTGGACGTGGTTCAAATAATGGCTTCGAACGTGAGACAAGTTATTAATCAACATGTTCTGTGTAAGTTCCATTAAAAAAAAAATTAATAATAAGGCTCAGTCTAGGTGCAGAATTGTTTATGAAAGCGGTTCTGGTTGTGCCCCTTTCATAATATATACATACACATATACATATATACCTGTATATATACGAATATATGTATATATTCTTTATCCGTGATGTGCGCTGCCAAGTCCCTGTGGTCCGTAACGAAATACAGTGATTGAGTTTTAACTGTGCCGACGTTGTAAATAATCGATTGTATACGAAACGCAGGGTGTGTTTACGAGGGTCGCTAACTAGTTGGCGAAACCAACGGCCGCCAAACACTCTATTCGTCTCTTGAACGGAAGTGCGGGCCAAGAAGAAAGGTCACCGTTGAAGGAAGTGAAGTTGGCTACACTGACCACTTCACTAAAGGGCGGATATTGGAACTGCCCACCTCTTGCCCCTCCCCAACCCTTGTGGCGTTAGAGAAAATGTGTATTGACTACCTGAACCAGATAGATGTTATATACTGGTCAGAAAATATGATTTGTTATAAACAAGTTTTAGTATATTGGCTACAAAAAAAAACCATTAAAAATTGTCAAACGTTGTGACTATTTTCGAAACGACTTTACGAATTACACGATTTTTCATAGAGGTCGATGTCCCTTCGGAAAGAGAAATATTACTAAGGTTTTCATTCAAAAAGAATGGTGACATAATTCGGTTCTCTCGGGTTAAGTTATTCAAGGGGTTACCCGCTGGCTTACAAAGAGAAAAAGGATAAAAAAAAAGATAAATATTCGTATTAATTTTCAAAATTAAAGATAAAAGGTAAAAGTTTCATTGCCGCACGCAGGCTGTTTTAAAACCATGAATTATCAGCTATACTACCACGAGTGCTTCTATGAAATCGATAATTTGTGTGTTTTAGCACGAAACTCCTTTCCAACTGAGCACTCAACTCCTTTCCAACAGAGTGCTAAACGCACAAATTATAAATTTCTTAGAAGCACGAGTGGAATTCGGTTTGAAAATTTGTGTTTTTCTTTCCGCAAAACGATTCTTCGAAGTAGTTTCGATTTATGGTTTCACTTTCGATTTGCCGGTGAATTATAAGTCTAATTCGACCATGATGAATAGTTTGTAAAAAGAGATAAAAAAATTTTTAGTCTAAGTCCACCTTCCTCCTCGTTTGGCGGAAAGAAAACAAAAATTCTCGACATAAGGTTAAAAAGTATGTGCCTTTATCAAAGGTACAAACGAAACCGAGAAAATGGAATTACAATCATGAGGTATAAACATAAAATTTACGAAGTTAAATAAAAATGGTTAGATTTTAAAGATGCATGGTCAAGGAAAGTGTCGCGGCCATCTTGGGTACAAGGGAATTATGGGTAAAAATCATGCCTGATTATGGAGGTTTTACTCGCGCCCAGTTGAAACCGTAAGCCCTTAACACCAGTAGACATCAGGCATAATCTTATCCCATAATTAACCTGTACCCAAGGTAGCCAAAACTCTCATCCCTTGACTTTTGGTAGCTGTTTGTTCGTGGCTCATTATTGAATTGAATTTCACAGGTTTTTATTGTTCTTCCGGTAAAGGCATATATTTTGACCTTTACAAACCAGTGGTGTCTAAAAGTTAAGGTTTAACACTAGACTTCATGTAGGAATAAAAGCTACCAATTTTGAATCTTAAAATCTTTTTTAAATTCGCCAGTCACTATTTATTCCACAAAATTAGGAATTATGTTCCTTCGTTACTATCTTTTGTGTGTGTGTGTGGGGGGGGGGGGGGGGGGGGGGCGACCCCCCCCCCCACGCAACGGCCCCTCCCTCTTAGAGGCCCCATAATGCTCCAAACATTACTTATTAATGCTATACATAAGGTTAATGACTTCACGTTGATAAAGAATGAAATCATAAGGTAAAGGGTAAACGAAACAGACAGTCTTCATTAAAGACTGGCCTTGTGAGGATGAATACAGGATACACTAATTTGAGAAGAAAAGAGAAGACAACGACCCCTATTGGAACATGAACCCAGGACTTCCCGCCGACCTCCCGTAATTTGGAAACACTAAAGACTTACGTAGACATACAATCTTGCCTGTTCCCATCCTAATCTTACACTTAATGGCACACAGTAGCCTCAGGGTGGAATGGGGGGGGGGGATGGAGTGGAGTGACTCAGGTTATCTCCCCCCCCCAACCTTACCATGAATGCCAAGATTCGCCCCTGCAATCAACATGTGCAATAGCGTATTTCCAAAAGTGGAAGCACTTACAAGGTGCATCAACTCACGACATGCAATGCTCCTTTTGGGTAAATGAAAATGTTGAAAACGAAAGAAGACACAACCATTTTATTGATGTTGGTATCTAAAATCTTTTTATAAAGGGGTGGTAGAAATTTGTATGTATTTGGTTATTAGTAAAAATAAAAAAAAAACAGTAATCTAATTAAGTAAAGCGGCTAAAAAAATGAAAAAGAAGTGAGTTACTGTTTGTACACATATTTTAACAGGGATTGGATAGGGGAGAGAATGTAGATCTGGTGATTTATTTTCTTGTACGCTACGGATAGCAGTATTAGTGTCTTGATGATCTACTGCATGATGCCACATGGAATTAGGCCTCTATTTTTGTAATTTGGCCTATACGTGAGTATAATTAGGGTAAGAAATTAAGCAATCCTTAGCTACCTAGAAATATGAGAGTATAGCACCAAATTAGGCCTATATTTGAATATAATAGGGTAAGCAATTTAATCAATCCTAGGAATACCTAGGAAAGTCAGACTAGGAATGTCAGTACCTAGGAATGTCAGGCTATTCCAAATTAGGCCTATATATTTGAATATTAAGGGTAAGCAATTTAATTAATCCTTAGATAGGCCTACCTAGGAATGTCAGACTGTAGTTCCAAATTAGGCCTATAGTTGAATATAATTAGGGGAGGCAATTTAAACAATCCTTAGATACCTAGGAATGTCAGACTAAGTTCCAAATTAGGCCTATATTTGAATATTAAGGGTAAGCAATTTAATCAATTCTTACCTAGGAATGTCAGACTATAATTCCAAATTAGGCCTATTTGACTATAATTAGGGTGAGCAATTTAATCAATCCTTTGGTACCTAGGAATGTAAGACTGTAGTATTAAAAGGCAAAGCAGTTTTCACTAGAGCACGAAGTGATCAGAAAATCATATGGGGAACCCCTGGTGCCCTGTGAATAGGATCGGCTTAACTAGCAATTTCCCCATATCAAATCTCGGCTCCTGTCAAATTCCCTGATCAAATCTCTATTCTTTATCCTCCTCTTACCTTCTTACCGTTTCTACTACGTCCAGTAAGGTTCTAAATTAGATTCATCTATAAGGGTATTAGTTTGCTTTGGATGACTTATGACTCAAAAAAATAAAACTTGCAAAAAAAAACCTATCAAGGCTATATGAAGTATGGGATATCACCCGCTTTCAGATATCGCAGCGCCTGAGCCATTGTTGGATTCCAGCATGAGGAAATCGGGCGATGTCCTTCTTTTCACCCGTTTTGAAGCTATCAGTCCGACGTACATTGTTGAACACGAGTGGAATACATTGTAGCGTTTAGCAAGAAGAAAGTTTGTGTAGAATATGCGTTAAGACTCGCGCAACGAAAAGAGCAACGTTTAATTTTGAAAGAGGTTGCAATGTCTGCAATTAACATGAATTCTTGAACGATTTGTTTGACGTTTGATTATATTCGGTTGCTTTATTCCTTTTCTCATTTAACGGTAACTAACGTTTGTAAAGCAGCAGTTGCAATGTTGTGAGTAACCAGGATTTTTTTTCTGTTATGTTTTTTTTATTTGTTTCAATAAATTTATTTTATTTCTTTGTTTTCTTCCACTTTTCATTTAACACTCCATCCGCCGTGGATCCCAGTACTCCTCGTCCTCGTTCATTGTTGCGATCTCGTCGTGCTGTGTTGTTATAAGAGGACTGAGAGCTACAAAACGGATGAGAAATCAAGACACACGCTAGTGTGTCGCCCGCCAAGATAAAACGATAACATCCAGATAATATGTATAAATGATCATGGCGACCACTATAGACACGTTGTGTCTTTACAGCAAAGGTAGTTTGGCTGTTTTCAGCCTTCTGAGGATAAATAATAATGCAACAGAAAAAGCTGAAACTTGTTGGATCGGGAGACTTGGGTCGCCTGACAACAAAACAGTCAATATTAAGGACACAGCTTACCCTTTTCTTGTTGAAAAAACGATGTGACTAACGTTGAAATTTGCCTAATTACTACTAACTACTAACTACTACTAACTACTGGTAACGCTTTTTTGTATCACGAAATTAAATTTTTCCATGCGGTGGTTAAAGCCGTTTCTTAGCTCATTTTGCAGGTATTGGTCTGGAGATGTGCCCTTTTCATATGGCTTCTGCTGATTGGTCAAGTGGTTCAGGGGTTATGCAGCTCCAAACAACCAAATTGATTGTTTTACATTGTTTTAAACATTGTTTTATGCAACAATGCCAAACTGAACATTAAACAAATACGTGCGTTTGCACGGAGATACTAATAAAAATGCTAATCAAATAAATAAAGGTGACTGCTATCCTCAAAATCTACCGAACTCCCCCCCTTCCCCCCAAAAAAAAGAAGAAAAAGAAATGGACCAGAAAACTAAGTTGGCGTTTCTATTTCATAATTACTAAGAAAAAATAAATAAATAAATAAATAAAAAAATTTAAAAAATCTGATATCTACCCAAAAACAAAACTTGTTAAGGATTCCCGCCCAGCGTTTCGGCCGTGTGAAGTCGTGATATCAAACTCCAAGCTCTTTCGCCAAGCTAATACCACCGACTAATACTTCAAACGTTAAATGAAATAATTGAAAATTGCGCAGTAAGCAATTTTCATTTATTTCATTTAACCTTCGAACTATTACTCGGTGGGATTAGCTTGGCGAAAGAGCTTGGCGTTTGATATCACGACTTCACACGGCCGAAAAGCTTGGCGGGACTCCTTAACAAGTTTTGTTTTGGGATAGATTACTATTAAACAAATTCGTGCGTTTGCAAGGATATACTGTAATACTAACATATCAAAAACCAAAACTGGTAAAAGGGGCCGCCAAGTTCCGAATGGTTCGGATCTTCAAAGGAGTGATATCATCACGCCAAAACATTCGCCAAGTTATTCGCACCACTTAATAGTTCGAAGGTTAAATGAAAACTAGAACATTGCTACTTTCGGTGCGATTAAGTTTTTGCGAATATTTTGGTGTGTTGATATCACTCCTTTGAAGGGCCAAACCATTCGGAACTTGGCGGCCCCTTTTACCAGTTTTGGTTTTTGATATGATATCAGTCCTTTTTTAAAATTGTGTATTAGATTCACTCCACTACCGTGCAGATGTGCAATAAAATGGCACGTCAACAAGAAATTGGTTTTCAACAATTTGATTGCCTAGAGGCCGAACCTTCTCAACTCGGTCACTCTTTATAGGTTTTTGGTTTGGTTTTAATTTTTCTGTAATTTGTTTTATTTCGTTAGTTTTGGTGTGTTGATATTAGTCCTTTGAAGGGCCGAACCACTCTCAACTTAGTGGCCTCTTCACTAGTTTTTGGCTTTGTTTATTTTGCTTTGTTTTTAGAGTTTGTTTATTTTTCGTGAATTGGATGAGAATACAATTTCTTTGGCAACGTTGTTTAGATTTATGCTACACTAGTGTGTGTTTAGGCACGCACGTCAGTATACACGTTGTCATTGTCCGAACTTTGGCTGTCCAATGAGAGACGATGCCGACAATACTAACAATGGTTATAACAATATTTTCGTACTTACGCGCCATCCCACTCCATCCTCGTTACACCTCCAGGCTCCAAACCGTAAAAGGTACGTACTTCGTATCGTACTGCAGCCGTTCGTCCTATTTCATAGCTGGAAGCCTTCCCGTTATCTCGGTATCGATGAATAATCACCCTATGGAAATAAACATGGTGATGAGCGGACTAGAATTAGGTAGCTAGCTAGTTACACATTTTCAACGTTGTGGAGGGTCAAATTTTGCACTGAAAGCAGCTTAGCTGGCATTCCTACACGAGTTAATTTTTGTCCGGTGGGTCATTGTTCTTGATTTCAACACAATTTAAGCTTTTATACCGCGTTATTATTTTTCCCCAAGTACCTGAAATGTGCCCAACTATGCTTCAAGATATAATACACTGACGTTATGGCGCCGCGCTATAGTGGTTTATAACCTCGACAATTTAATTGATGTGATGTTTGTCGTGATGATTGTTGCCTAACTTGGTGCGACACACTAGCGTGTGTCTAGATAAAAATGCTAATGAAATGAAAAAAGGCGACTGCTATCCTCAAAATCTAACGAAACAAAAAAAAAAAGAAAAAGAAATGTACCCGAAAACTAGGTTGGCGTTTCCATTTCATAATTACTAAAAAAAAAATTGATTTCATCAGTTTGGACCCAACAAAATCTGATATCTACCCAAAAACAAAACTTGTTAAGGATTCCCGCCAAGCTTTTCGGGCGTGTGAAGTCGTGATATCAAACGCCAAGCTCTTTCGCCAAGCTAATCCCACCGACTAATACTTCAAACGTTAAATGAAATAATTGAAAATTGCGCAGTAAGCAATGTTCATATATTTCATTTAACCTTCGAACTATTACTCGATGAGATTAGCTTGGCGAAAGAGCTTGGTGTTTGATATCACGACTTCACACGGCCGAAAAGCTTGGCGGGAATTCTTAACAAGTTTTGTGTTTGGGTAGATAACAGAATTACTCAAATTTACGTATTTCAAAGTGAGTTTGAGGAATTTTGTGACGGGGTTCGTGGTAAATTACTGGATTTTTATTTGTTATCTTAATGAAAATCCTGTATACAATTATGTTAAATAATTTTTTTTTTACGTATGCTTTAAACAAGATTCAGAAATGTCAAACAGCAGGAATGCCTTTATAATCATGTTATGGAAAAAATTATTAGTTGAACCGATCGCCCGTAGAGGCTAGTAGGGCTTTGACTTATGGCTTCTAAGCGGATGACCACCCCGTTCCCTAAGCTAAAACCATAGATTAGAAAGTTAACTAGATATGGCATCTTGCCTCTTCCTAACCTACAGGAAGCTCTACCGGCAGTTGCGGCTAACCAACTTTTGATAACACTTTGCTTTCGTGCAGGTTTGAAGACAAAGCATTATCATAGGTATTATAGTATAGTAGTATAATAGTATAATGGTATAGTATAGTATAACGTAGTAGCCGCAACTCCACGTAGACTTGGAAGAGGCAAGATCCTATATATAGTTAAATTTCTATTGTAAGGTTTGGGCCTACTTTGGCCTTCCTCTAAATATTACTAATTACCAAAATATAGGCCGAATTGCAAATAGGCCTAAAGTAATTACATGATTGTGTCGCCAGCAAATACAGTGCCAACCAGTGATGGGCGCAATTACATTTCAATGGATAAGAGTCAATTACCTAAACATCAAATCAAGCCAAATCAAATCCATTTCTACTTACATACCGTTGATAAGCAATTCAATTTCATTTCAATTTCATGAGTCAAGAGTCAATTTCAATCCAGTCACTGCCACGGTTCAATGCAATTTAAATCATTGCCATATTTTGTAGTTGTTATTTCAAATCATTTCCAATCAATTAATTTTCGTACCTCATTCTGATAATCAATTCCAATTCAGTAACTTCTTGGTGATCCAGTATTAGTTCCAGTCAATTCCCAGTTGATTCAGGAAATATTTTGACCAATTCCATTCAATTCCACCCAATTTCACCTAAGTCCAGCATAATTTCGGGTAAATTCTGACAAAATTTAAGGTATTGACGAAAATTTACACGATTTTGTGAATTTTGGGGCTGAAATTGGGGAAATTGATTTATAATTTGTGGAATTGGCCTGAATTTCAGGTTGAATCAAATCTAGACAATGACAATCCAACCTAGCAACAAGTCAACCTGAGCGCAACATATTACATAGGGTGAATTGCTGCCAACTCACCACTGTCTGAATGGCCGCGCCTTGCGCCACTTGAGATTACGCCTGTCCCCCACCTTCTTCTTGTCTTTTTTACGTTGTTTTCCAAACAATAACCCGCCCCCCCCCCCTCCATTACTTTGAATGTTTGCGTACGCCTATGATTACTGCTGACCTTTAGCGCGTGGGGGCAAAATAATTCAAATATTTAATGCTATCCCCATGTCCAACTGTTTGTCTACACTGAATCAAACTGAATTAAACTGAAAATTATAAATCAAATTTCTACGGTACAGATGTTTCAACGTAATTGCAACTGGCAGCAGTAAGCACGTTTACAAAAGTTCTGGAATAAACAATGACAACATGGAAAATATGGGTGAAAATGGTTCAGGGAGACTGAATATGGTGAGCGTGGTGTTGGTGTCTTTCTACGTTTTATTGAGTGTCGCAGGTTACAAGCCTACCCCTCCCCCCTCATCTTGCACTGGTAATTTATGTTTTTTATTGTTGTAAAAATGTCTAAAGCAACCAACTTTATTGTTAATTTGGTCGTAAAGTCTTTCAATTTTTCACCCTCGACATAATCAGACCACCCGCAAGTTAGCAGCGCGCGCATTAATCCCAAATTACGCCCTTCTCGAGCTAAAAACGGGAACAATGTGGAATTTCACACCCCCGCATCTTAAACGTGACCTTTAAAATGCAGAAGATAAAAAAAAACGAAAACTTGGAAAAAGACGACGGGAAACGTTTTAAAAATCATCGACCGGAACCAAAGCTTCTTTTAATTTCGTGGTTGGGTGGTGGTTTGGAAGGAGTCGGGGGGGGGGGGGGGGGGAGGAGGGAAGGATGTTGTATAGGGGTTAAAAGTAAACCATAAGACTTCAACTTGGGAAAAAGAAACTTGTCTTGTTCGCAGCTTGCTACTTTTAATTAAAAACATTAATTTCAAAGCAGCCCGGGGAAGTCGCTGTGGGACACCTTCGCTCTAACAAACTCGTCCAACTTTTTTTACTCGCTCGTTTTACTCTCATCTTCGTCTCCTGAAATATCATGTGTAGCGATGGGTGAAAGGTGCACCAGAAACGCTAGGCAAAACAGTCGTTAAGCTCTTGGCCAGATGGGTGGCTCATTGGCTGACACGGTGACTCGAGTAACTTACGTAAGGTCAGGAGTTCTTGAAGAACAAGGACAAGTAGTGAAGAATTGTAATATAACTGATTCAATGTTCTCCTGTATTTGACCAATCAGGATCTTTGTTCTTCCCTTTAATACGTAGCCAGTTATGGAAATAAACTGGCTAGACTCAAACGTCGAACTGGCTTTTTTTTTGTCAAAGTAGAATTCTTTGTTTAGTCTTTTATAGTGGCTGTCCATACTGTAATACCATGCAAAATGATCGGCTAAACAATAGCATTGGCACGGATTGTTTGAAGCTTGCTAAAACAGCTTTTCTTCTCGCAATTATTTTTTACAAACAAAACTGATTTCAGGCTTGCATAAGGTGTGATCTATCGTTACACCTACAGCATTCGAATTTCATATAATTTTTATTTTCAATTGTAAGTCTGTTAATTCTCATATCAAGTTTCAAGAAGGCTTGTATCGCATGAAAACGTCCGAAATTGTCGGCATACAACTACTTGAAAAATATGGAGCTGCAGGGGCAATTTCTAAAGTATACGCGCGAAGCTTGATGCTGAACATATTCCTGACGGCTGTAAGGGTACTTTTACGCATCCACTCGCTTTTGCATTCTCACAGCTAGAAGCTATAGAAATCACCTCAAATTCCAACATGACGGCCGTTTTATGTCTGCCGCCTCGCAACGAAAACAGGAAATAACTTGAGTTCAGAAGCGTTTGGGAAAATTGTTTCGTCATGAGGCATTATTTATATTATTGGCACGGATTATAAGACTGCAAGTATTTACTCAAACGATGTCGGATTTAGATAATCCATTTAGCGTTGTTACCATGGCAATGTCACCTTTGCCATCGCGATTGAGTTCTGGCTGCGAGAATGCAAAGGCGAGTCGCTGGGTAAACGCGCGCTAACTGTTCCCAATAACATTAAAAATCTTATACATCTTAAAAATCTTGGGACCCATGCAAAAACCCGTCTGTGGGGAAAAATTTCTAAGGTATGGCCTACTGGAAACTGGAAAAAAAACCTTTAAACAGGATCCCAACACCCGGAAAGTTGGAAAGGTAAGGGGAAAGTCAGGGACTTGGGAAAATGGTCACGGAAAATAAAGGTAAACTATCTTTTTCAGAGCGAAGTCATATATAAAGTCAGGGAATTAACTTGTATTTTTGTCGTTTTTTTTTCCCCTTTAGGATAATTTAAGCTCCTATTTGACGTCTGCAGAAAATGAAAGGAACTGCTGGCGCGAGAAAGTGAGCATTGAAATTCATGGAGCGATGGGCTGAAAGAGATGGCTGCCGAATGATAACAACACAACTTGGAAAAAATTCGATATTATTGGCTAGAAACAATTCATGTGGGCTAAATCAGTAGCCCGCTAAATTTTCCAGGAAATAGCATTGGAAATAGGGAATAGTTTCGGAATCAGGGAATAGTTTTGGAAAGAGTCGGGGAAAGTCGGGGAATTGGACACAACGAATTGGAGTCAGGGAACCCTCTTAAAATAAATTATTTTTTTCTGTCAAATTCATGTGATCATCGATAATTACACAATATTTCGAGTTCTGTGTTAAATAGCAGGCAACGGATATTGCATGTTTTTTTTATGTTTATTACGACAGAAGTGGCGTTGTGAGTTACAACACCTATGTTATCCTAAAACTCGTTATAAGGACGGTCTGGCGTTATGATGAGGTTTTATACGTTGTATAGTGCAACGTCTACAAACGCAACGTCTTCCAACGATGAATATTTGTAGACTTTGCCTGTTCAAACGTCTAACGAATACAAGTGTTGCAGTAGCGTGCGCAGACGTCGAAGAGGGCAGGATCAACCTTCAGTAAAAGGGCGTGCGCAAGGCTTTTTTTCTGGGGACTTGTTTTTAACCTATATCACTCTCTTTTACCATTTTTTGGCCTCTTTATTGGCCTTCCTGGCCTCCTTTGTTCCTTTTTTTAGGGCTCTATGTCCTTTCTCCTCGCTGTGACCAGCGTTTATCAGCGCTCAAACCCGTAATAGGGCTTATTTTTCTTCAAAAAGGGCATATTTTCATAAAGCCCTCCAAGGGCGATGCCCCCCCCCCCTTTCCTCACAATTGCACGCCACTGAAGTGTTGTAAATCACAACGCCTAAAATACGTAGCAAGGCACTGAACGACGTCGCAAATATAATTTTGCTTAACAAAATACGTTACAGATGACCTTTCAGGTTTAAAATATTTTCTTGTAGTCCATCTTGGAGAAGATTTTTCAGTCTTTGGATGAAAATACTGTCGACTAAACTGTGTTCGTATCCCCAAATTGGTAAACTAAAATTGAGCTTGGACTTTATTATTCTGTAGATTTTTGCTATGAATTTTTACGTCTGCCAAACAAAAATTGCAGCTCTTTGCAGTATTACAGCCGAAACTGTAGCCTTTAGGCTGTGACTGGGTTTGCAGATTTTTATTTATTTTTTATTTTTATTTTATATAGCTTTACGAACTGTTGTCAACCGTTTGTCTGAAAAACCGAAAATTCAGAACGGTAACCCTGTTTTGAGATGAACCAGCCTCTAGTGTTGCCATTAGATTAACGCTCCGTAATTTTTTATTATATAAGTTTGTTACTGACATTCATCAGTAAATATAAATAGGCATAAATCGCTTTAAATAATATAAAAGAAAAAAAGGGAAATAACCGGTCGGCGGAAAATCATACACTAGAACAACGTAGTACGGTCATTCGTATTCCCTCTCCATTGCCAATGACCTAGCACATTCGGTCGAATAGAGTCCTGGTCGCGGTTGTGACCGTAATAACGGGTTTAGTGAGTTATCTTTATGACAGTGGATAAGTGGCCATATGGATAAAGGTGGTTGGCAGTGAGCTGGAGATAGACTGGTTCGCTGGTTCGAATCCCGTACCAGTCACGAACCGTGAATGAAACGAAGCTCACTGCACTACGTTAGTCTAGTGTATGATTTTCCCTGATTCCTTAATATCAGTAAATGTTTTGCCTCCTCTTAATTCATTTAAAACAAAGCAAAGTTAGATAGCTTAAGAAGTAACAAATGCGATGTTGGTGTTGTAAACCCAACGTTTACTATAGATGTTAGAAAGCACTAACATGGTGTGACTGCAACGTGTTGTAAAAAAAAGGCAACGTGAATCACAACTTATGATTGTTGGATTTGTGGATTCAAAGATTCGATAATTGGTAAATCGCTGGAATTTATATGAAACAAGGATAAATTGGTAAAATTCAACCTGTCATTCGTTGTATGTATGTATGAATGTTGTATTCCAACAGAACACATTGCTGTTATACCTCCCTCCAAAAATCCATGGAGGGACTAGTACCTTTCAATTAAAGATGAAGCTGGAGACATGTCATGGAAACGACAGGTTCACAACGTTTCGTTTTCGTGGAGGATTGCTCGTTACACTATTAATGAAAAAAGAGAGAAGGTGGTACTCGAAGCGCCACCGCACATGCTGCAAAACACCAAATTATTTATGCTTTTTTTCCCGCTTTTTTTCTGATCAGACACGTATAGAAGAAGCCTTGTTCGCCTTTCTCGTCACCACGTCGATCACTACAGTCTGTTCCACAATCACAATGCAGATAATCACAAACTCGCGATTGGGATACGCATCCGCTCAAAGAAAAAGTACCAGCTTAAAATATCAAAACGCGGCACAGAAACGTTAATATCAACATTAAAATTACCACAAGAACCACTGGGTCATTTTAGTTGAGACATTAAACGGATCTCTGCCTCGTAATGATATTTTAATCAAGGACTACTTCCGTGGATTAAAGAGGTAACGAGATGTCGCATCTTACCTCTTCAGAGCATACACGAGCCCCTGGCGGTAGTTGCGGGTCTAGCGCATAAGCTAATGCTTTGCGTGCGAAGCAGTACGGAGACAAAAGCAATACAAGAGATATTAGAAGCCGCAACTACCACAAGGGCCCTGCGTAGTCTTGGAGGAGGTAAAAAGCGGTATGTAGTCAACTCTCATATATACTGTGCTGTTCTATCAGCGGCTACACTTCCATTTCGCTAGTTTGTGGTTACATGAATTTAAGTTTGGAACAGACCATACGCGTAGTAATTGTTCAAAATCTGGTTCTTGCGAGTTCGTTCACATTTCGATAAAGTATAATATACAGGATTAAAGAAACGAAATTGACAAATATAAGTAATAACGAAGAAACACATTTTGTAAAGTTAATTAAGTAACGTTGGAAATTGAGTCAGTTCGTCATCTTAATGAACATTATTTTGCTTCCAGATGACTTAAGCATGGTTTGTGCGAGTCCTTGAAAGCATGTAAATGTTCCCGGAAAATAAAAACAGAATTCCAGTCCTGGAAAAAAGTGCTTGAAAAAACCAGAAAAATTCCTTTGGAAGCGTCGTGGAAAATCAAACTAAAATTCCAGGCCTGGAAAAAGAGCTTGAAAATCTTGAAAAATGCCTTTGGAAATATCCTGGAAAATAAAATTCAAGGGCTTGAAAAACAGCTTGAAAATTAGAAAAATGCCTTCAGAAATGTGCTAGAAATGAAAATGAAACTCCAGGACTAGAAAATTGGTCGAAGCATTTGTAAAATGACTTTGATAATTTTATTTCCATTTCCAAGTACATTTCCAAAGCGGAAATGTACTCGGAAATGAAAATAAAATTCCAAGCCTGGAAAAGTGCTTGAAAACTTCAAAAACGCCTTTGGAAATGTCATGGAAATGAAAAAAAAATTCCAAGCCTGACAAAGTAGTTGAAAAACTTGAAAAAATGACTTAGGCTCTGATAACTCCGATAACCGTGACTCACGTTTCCATTTTCCAAGTCAGACGTCATTGAACAGTTTGTGTTAAAACACAAACGTTAAAAAAAAAACCTAAGGCCGGGAAAAAAAATAAGTTTGGTTCTCGGGCATTTCGAAAGTCGAAAAAGGACCAGGCCACCCGGCTTTTTATTTTATTATTTATTTTCAAAATGCTATGAAAATGCTCAACATTTTTCTTTAACTTTTAAGCAGTATGAACGTATACATACGTCCAAAAAAAATCACCCCAAACACAGTAACGACGTATATATACGTCGAAGCTTTGAAGGTAAACTATGGGTCGAAAAACGCAATTTTCCGTCAAAATATCGAAATGCGAAACGCTGAAATTCCTGACATGTTGTGCATCGATTTCTGTAAAAAAAAAAACGTTGTTACCAATATCTACAATTTTATTAAAAGCAATTTAGATGAGTGTAGACTCACTAAAATCTGCAAAAATGTGTTTCTCATTCTTTTTTCCTAAGTCAAAAAGCAGAAAATTGGTCATTTTTGATCAGCGGTAGCGGTCGAAGCATTTGACTGGGCGCTGCCATCTTGTATTAGTTGGAAAGCTGGAATTCCCTTCATTCTAGGCCTCGCAACTTATTTTCTCGATGGCCGTTTGGCATTGGCCAATCAGGCGAATTGTAGTAGGCCGTTTCTGGCCATTTCAAGCTAACTTTCCAAAGCATTTTAAAATCGCGTTCCGTTATTGGCTGGTTGGTACCACGTGAGCGATTTGCGTGATCTCATTGGCTGATGCGCGATTTCAACATGGATGCCGCCGATCGCTTCGGATTTCACGTGAGCGCTTGAGAGCACTTGTGTTTTAGTTAGTCATTACAAATCACAAGAAAGATGATGTTTCACAGCATTAAAAAATTAAATCAGCAGCCACGATGCAAAACTAAAATGGAAATGGAGCGTATAAACCTTCACACTATTGCTTATCAGGTGGGAACAAGTTCGAACAACGATTTTTAGCCTAACGCCGACTTTCGGACGCGTTTTGTCAACACGGAGATTTTCGATTTCATTTGGCTACTGCCCGTAATTAAAAAAACAAAACAACAACGGTTCTCCGACACTATTAAAGCTATTTGTCCGATTTTTTCTGTGCATTTTAATGAATATCTGTTGCGTGCGTGTAATAAGTTTGAAATAATTGTGTCCAATAGTTTTCGCAAGAATAAATATTTCGTTAGTGCCTCACTCCACGGGTAACGACGTAAGACGAATGAAATAAAAAGCTTTGACCCGCATGATTTTTGGGGACCCGCCCGCGCCCGAGAACCGAACAATTTTTTTTTCCCGGCCTAACGCATCGTGTACATTTGCTGAAAATTCAGAAAACAGAAAATCACGATTCCTTTTTGCAAGTTGGGTATGAGTGTGAAATTGGTGTTGAAAAAAAAGCGTTTAAAGAAATAACACATCGTGCAGGATCTAAAATAAAATCGCTACGCTGAAAGCAGCTTGCAGCGAGTGCTTAATGTTTTTTTCGTTTTGCCAGTTTGTTTACAGAAACAAAATCTGTCAGTGAATAGAAGCAAAGAAAGCCTTTTTCAAAATTTAACACGGGCCTGTTAACAAAATTTGTCTTTTATTATCATAATACTTTTATTAGATTAAATTAGCTTAAAATTATTCAAAATTGCTTGGAATCTCTGAATTCTTCAAATCGATCCTGCTTGCCAACTACTTTGACTGAAATTATCAGATTAATATAAAACGGTCCTGTATTTGATATCTGAAAGATGTTAGGAATATGTTTAAGTAATTGTAATGCTGCTCAAACTGCAGGCCAGGATTACAACAGGAGATATTATTAAACTACGACTGTAATTATAAAGTACTGTTGATAATAATGATTTAAATTTTGTTTTGTGTTTGAGACTCATCCTCGGTTACTTTTCCCCGGGTGTGTGTGTTTTTAGGAGTGCACTGTCGATAACCACGTTTCAATCGCGCTGTGTTAGACACCATGAATTCACGCAACGGCAACCTACCTCGTCAGGACGGGTAGGCTGTACTAAGAGATAAAAGAAATTACAATTCAAAGCACATCGCTCCAGCACCAGCTTTTTTAAATATTTAGGTTTTTATAGGTAATATACCTTATTTTGGCAAAAACATACAGTCAAAATTAAAATATAGGATTTTAAAACTACGTTTTATAGGTTTTTATACGTTGGCTGCGACCCCTGATTGTTTGGCAAGTGCTCGTTTTTATTTTTATTTTTAGTTTAATTGACGAGTCTTGGAAAAAGTCTGGAATACAAAGTTAAAGGCTCGGCAAAATTATACATAAATAAAATCGATATGCTTAGTTTGGCTCTGCTCACGCACTGCTAATATTAAGATGAAAATTTTATTTGTACAAGCAGTACCATATAATTAAAATTCTTTAAATATTCTTTATTTTTAAGAAGCAAATAAACACATCAGGGCCAACATTGTCAACAGCTAAGGACGACAAGTGAGCAGCAATAATAACGAAAATACGGGTGCCATCTTGTTTCAGCGGACTGTATGGGTCGCTGGGCCTTGGCTCAAGCAACTTTCGGGTCGCCGTATGCCGAAAAAAAGGATAAGGTTCAACCCTCCTCGCGTTGCGATACTTTCTTGCAGTTCAGCCTGATTGGTGGTCGTCCTCTACCCGGCAATTTTCTTGCTTACGTCATAATCTCAGTTCCTGGGACCATCATTTCGCTCGTTGCCTAGGCAACGGCTCTCGCCTTTTCCCATCGTGCAGATCAATTAATCTGGTTTGTCCAGTGGTCGCCACCGTCTCCAGTGACCGGGGGTCCGTAATCAGAGGCCTCCCTCATTACGGAGACCCCTTATTATTGGGGGGAAGGGGAATGCAGGGAAATATGGGGGTGGGGGGTGTCCTTCAATAATGGGCTCGGAGAACTAATTCGCAATCCACGCAAGTGCACGCAATCAGCATCTAAGTGGAGAGATAAGCTAGAACAACACACCAACACAATTTAACGAACATTGATAACGTCTGGCAGTTCGCAATATGAGAAACTCTCATCTTACGTTTCTTGGAATTAGCCAGAGGTAGAAAGGGAAAGTGGAGAAGAAGGAAGGGTGGGGGGGAGGGGGGTTAAGATTGTTGCAGTAAACGTTGTAGGGTCAAAGCAACATGACCGATGCACAAGAAAATGACCTAAAAACCGCTATGTTTATGACTAATTATCTGTTATCAGGTTAATGTGTGTCTGTTATTTTTTTGTATTATTTAACGTAGCTTTGCGTGGAATTTTTACTCGGGTTTCTTGTGCTTGGCTTCTTTTGAGCGTGCTTTTAAATATTGGAGCTATTCTCAGTTGATTATCATTGTTTTACCATAGATTAGAAAGTTAACTAGATATCGCATCTTGACTCTTCCTTGCCTACGCGGGGCCCTGACTTAATAATAGAGACAAGTACGTTGCAATAGACGTTGTAGTAAAACCATACATTAGAAAGTTGAGTATATATCACATCTTGACTCTTCCTTGCCTACGCGGGGCCCTGGCTTAATACTAGAGACAAGTACGCAGTAAAACCATACATTAGAAAGTTGACTAGATATCGCATCTTGACTCTTCCTTGCCTACGCGGGGACCTGACTTAATACTAGAGACAAGTACGTTGCAATAGACGTTGCAGTAAACCCATACACTAGAAAGTTAACTAGATACCGCATCTTGACTCTTCCTTGCCTACGCGGGGCCCTGACTTAATACCAGAGACAAGTACGTTGCAATAGACGTTGCAGTAAAACCATACATTAGAAAGTTAACTAGATATCGCATCTTACCTCTT
>JAHWFP010235779.1:31729-48063 GCA_023313725.1 Lithobius niger
ATACATTAGAAAATTAACTAGATATCGCATCTTACCTCTTCCATGCCTACGCGGAGCCCTGATTTAATACTAGAGACAAGTGCGTTGCAATAGACGTCGCAGTAAAACCATACATCAGAAAGTTAACTAAATATCGCATCTTGACTCTTCCATGCCTATGCGGGGCCCTGATTTAATACTTCAGACATGTACGTTGTAATGAACGTTGACTAAAACCATACATTAGAAAGTTAACTAGATATCGCATCTTACCTCTTCCATGCCTACGTGGGGCCCTGATTTAATACTAGAGACATGTACGTTGCAATAGACGTTGCAGTAAAACCATACATTAGAAATTTGACTAGATATCGCGTCTTACCTCTTCCATGCCTACGTGAGGCCCTGATTTAGTGCTTCAGACATGTACGTTAATACTAGAAACATGTATGTATGTTGCAATAGACGTTGCAGTAAAACACTACATTAGAAAGTTAACTAGATATCGCTTCTTACCTTTTCCATGCCTATGCTGGGCCCTGATTTAATACTTCAGACATGTACGTTGTAATGGTCGTTGACAAAAACCATACATTAGAAACTTAACTAGATATCGCATCTTACCTCTTCCATGCCGACGTGGGGGCCGTGATTTAATACTTCAGACATGTACGTTACAATAGACGTTGAGTAAAACAATGCATTAGAAAGTTAACTAGATATCGCATCTTACCTCTTCCATGCCTATGTGGGGGTCCTGGCGGTAGTTGCGACTACTCATACCTCTCATAATGCTTTGTCTCAGTGCTTCTTCGAAGGCAAAGCATTATCAGAGTTATTTGTAGCCGCAACTACCACCATGGCCCTGCATAGGCTTGGAAAAGGTAAAATCCGATATCTACTTAACTTTCTAATCTATGGTTTTACTGCAACGTCTATTGCAACGTACATGTCTCTATAAAGACTTGGCTTAGGCTGGGGAAACAAAGAGCTGCTGCTGGTAAATATCCACGTTATAACAGCCATAGGATGGAAGTGGAACAGCAGAGCGAAAAGAGCAGGAAATGACGTCAGAGTGTGATGTCATGGGTGTGGAAAAAGAGGGAAAACTATTTGGCGCTTCTATATACGGTTACTGCTTTGCATGGTAGCCTAATGCTTTGGACGGGATTACTCTGGGAATTATTTTGGTCGCAGGTGTATCGAGAGATTATTTAGCTCGAATGCGGAAGGGAGACATGGGTACATAACTTGGCAAAAGTATGTTGTAGAACGATGTACAGGAAGATAGCAGGTGGAAGAGGTTACTTCTCGTTTAAGAGTGTCTTGGAGGGGGCGTGGGGAAGCTTAGAAGGTGATAATGAAGGAATGGTTACAGAAATGGGGTAAAACTAGGTCATGACGACTAGGTAGCAATCTGTTGTAGTTTTAGGATTATATCTAAATCTTGGTCATTGTGCGGTGAGAGAGCTCAGCACGGATGCTGGAGGGTTGCAGATCTGGTTGAACCCCTGGAAAGAGGATCTTGGCAAATTGGTACGGCCGCCGGCCAGGGTAGCATGTGAGGCTGCCATGCTCCTTCAGTGGCTATGGGAGCCATTCTGACCAATTCTGAACAATCTTGCGGTCCCTATTATCATCGGTGGTTTTCCGGTTCAAATCCCCGGGTTGGCTCCTCCCTTTACCAGATATTTCTTCTTCTCAAAAAAAGTCTGGTAATGTTCAAAATTGAGCCGGTTCAGTCACACGAGCATGCTTCGGCTGACTTAAGGCTCAAAAAAATTAATTGAAAACAAAATCTATTAATATACCCCAACCCAAGTGTATTAGAAGTTTGCGCACATTGTCGATATTGGATCGCTCCTTCGTTTGTCACACAAAGCCAAGACCGGATGGAACAAACGTTTTGGGACTGGGAAGCAAGAGCCACAGCATCTATCCTACCCGACCCTTGGTTAAGCACGTACCGTACCAGCAGGTGACGAGATATTTTTTTTTTTTTTGCGCACTGGTGGTTGTTTGAAGGGGTTGCTGGCGGGGAGGCAAGTTACTTTAAGCTTGATTCGATTGCACGGCAAGTTTTATTGCGATAGAGTTTATTCACCCGATTTGCAAGTAATCGCTATGTCTTTTATGTCTCTTAAACATTTTTTTTCTACTTTTATTCCATTCGTTTGCGATCTTGTTTGACGCGACGACTGTTCCCTTCACACTCAATCGCGTTCTATCGCCCCTCTCTATCCGAATGGCTGCACGTGCACTTTCCTCTGTCTGTCTATCTGTCAACACGCCTGCGTTTGTCACGAGTAGTGGGACTGTATGTTCGGGCGCCAGTTGCCATGGTAACCAACGTGTCTTTTGATGACGTCAAAGCGTATGTCAACCGTGGTTGGGCAAGAGGAAAGAGCACTGTTTCCCCTCCACATAATTGAATCCGTGCCCATGTTTATGGATGAAGTCGGCATCCCGTCGCCTGGAGTTGGTTGTTGTACGATGCGCTGACGGATGATGACGTTTCGAATGCTGTACTGCGCACGCGCTAAAGCTCGTCGTCCTTGTGGAAGTTGATACGGCGTGGGGTTGTACCTAAGTGCGTTCGTTTCAGTATCACATTGTTTAAGAAGAAACAATTACAACACATTTACTTACTGAGTAGTTCGGATCGTGGAGCTTGAAGTATACTGATTAGTGAGTGGTCATGTAATTTAAAGGATACTTCAACAAAGTGTTTACCAGACAGTATGAAAGGACGGATCCAGCGTGTTCGAGTGGTGCGTCCACACCCACCCACTGGTGAAAGATGTTTTTTTTAAATTATCGAAGTCTCTGAAGGACCCTAAGGAATAGGAATGAAAACGTGCGATATGCATTTGGAGACTGTTTTTCATAATGTGATGGTGTAAAGTTCATCATGTTACAAATTATATGTAGGCTTTTATGTCCCGTAAGAAAAGCCTTGGCTATAAGGTTTTTTTTTTTGTGGGGAGGAAGGAATTTAAAACTTGGTTGTTTTAAATTTTTACTGATTTTACAAAATTTTTGCTGACTTTCCGGTTCTCCAAATATTGCAGGATTTTTTAAGACCTTTTCCTTATATAAGCATGCGGTAAGTTGTGAATAATTCAACGAACATTATAGACCGCTAAAGGTTAGGGCATGTTACCTACTCTATCTTACTCTTCCCCCCTCCACCCCCCCCCCTCCACTTCCTGACATTAGGGCCAAAATTAAAATTCAGCTATGACAATTTTGGCACAGGACCCAGCTGAAGGGTTCGTTCGTACCCTTGAAAACTGATAACCGTCCAGGAAAATCAAAATTAAATTTCAGGCCTGAAAAAGTAGCCTTAAAACCGAAAAAAAAAATGTGTTTAACACTGGAGTGGGACACCTGGAAATTTCCTGTATAAAAAAATTGTATTTATGTTTTCCGTGCTGGATTTGTGTAGAGTGTACGTCGACAAACACAAAACGTACTTTAAAAAAAAGCCACGGCACATTGAAGAGAATTGAAACTGCAGTGACAACATGACAGCGAACAAACACCCGTCGTAGCATTCAGGGAATGCAATGAAGAATGAAGACCAACGTGCACGTGAATGTTTTTTGTATAGATGACCGCACACTGGTCTTCACTGCAGTCCCCGCATTGTAGGACGGCTGTTTGTTTACACTCGACACATCTTGTATAGGAACTAAAAGAAAATCGCTATACCAAAACAAAAATCAAGCGATTGCAGCACCATGTTTCTCTTGCCTTGCTATTCACCTGGGTTGACTTTGTGATTACATTTCAGCCAAATAAAAGCTTTTAATTGTGACTTAACTATTCGTTTGCGACCATTGAATTTTGATTGACAACTCCTGGAAAAAATCCTTGAATTTGATGACTAAAGGCAAGTACGACTTCTGCACCATAACAAAATTCCCGTTTTCAGGAAAAAAAAAATCAATGACAGCTCCTCATTGCGACTTGGAGTGGGCCGGGGGGGGGGGGGGGGAGGGGAAGCTCTTGGGCTAAACGCCAGTATCAAGCAGACAAGGCAAAAAAGAAGAAAAAATCAGTCCAGGAAGTTGTAACTCTATTAACCGTCTATACTCGCTGCTGGCCATTTGGCTATTATTAACTAACCGCGGTTATTGACTAACTGCTAGCGATTAGAATGGCTTTCATGCTAAGGAGGTGTTAAGGGGAAGTACACACGGCAATAGGTTCCTTCCAACAAGAGAAAAATTGCAACACCTTAGAAGTTGCAGTCGTATTATACGTCTGTCCTGGTTTTTTGGCTATTTTAATTAAGAGTTGTTCTGTATACTTGCCAGGTACAATGGTTTTCGGGCTAAGGACAAGTAGACATTGTAATGGGTTCCTTCCAACTATACTAAAACCGTACTCAACTTCTGACTGGAGGAATAGTTAGAGAGCCGTTTTACGAACTACTTTCGTTTGTTCGTATCCCTACGCGCTCCGCTGTTCTAAAACTGATAAATATTTTCTTTACCTGACGTTGTCGTTGGCCTTCAACTCCTTTAAACTTTTCTCACATATACTGACGTGCGGGCCAAAGCAGAGTAAAGGAGCTTTTCATCCTTTGCTGGTGTCCGTCGTCTGTATGCACGATAACTTTTGAATTCGTTCTCGGATTCATTTCACATTTCTACTTGCCATCTCTGCCCTATTTTTGGATTTAAGCTCGCAAGTCACTAAAATTAGGCAAGAGGTTTCGTGTATACATTCAAGTATTCAAGTATTCAAGTATACATCAACATAGGCTACGATTCTTCACGGCTTTTATTTTTTAGTGCTATTCAAAATGCTATAGAAATTAATTTTTCATTTTAAAAACCTGATAATTTAATTTTTAAACAACTTTTTTTGAATTAATGTCCTCGCTTTATTTTTCAATAACCAACACGTGAATAACCTTGCAAGAGTTTCACTGATTTGAATGAGTGATCAAACAGTCTTTCGGAGGGAAAAAAAACCAGGAAATAAACGGCAATACGAATACGAGTTAGGATGCTTTGGCTGGCAACGTAAAATGACCAAGCTTCATGATACAGGAAAGTGCTACGTGAACGGTAGCGCCTTTAAGAATATTTATTTATATATATTTATTTTGGCGTATGGTTATTTAGGAGCTTAGTTTCATTTTGTCCTTCCTGTGTCACACGGATTTGTTAAGAGTTTACAGTCAGTAAAGCCCATATAAATGTTGCAAATTATTTTCAGTGGCTTTCCTGTGTGACACCTTTTTGCTACATGTCAAGCCATTGTAAATATTGCTTGCAAACGTTATGGTACCGTAGGATGCAGCAAAAATAGGGAGAGGACACGCTATTTTAGTGCGCATTTATTCAGTATTGAGTTAAACATATTTTTAATTCTCCAGGAAGGGGGGGGGGGGAAGGGAAGAAGTTTCTCTTTCGTAAGATTTTGTAGTCCTGAAAAGGACAGTTTTTAGCTCTGAAAAGAGCTTTTGTTTTTCAAGCAGACAGTAGTTGATGTTTAGAGATCTTAAGTTCTACTCTGAGCAGTCTGTGTCTTCATTGTTGAACTTGAGTTCTTATCTGAATTGTTTACATCACAGGCGATTCGTTCCACAATAATATCAGCCATCCATCGCTTTTCCACAAGTTGTTTTTTTCATTCTCAGTGTGTTTTACAAGTTTGGCCCAACCTTCCGTTGTCACTACAGCAAGTGCTTTCGGTGTAAGTTCGTGGACTTCTTTAAGTTTGAATGTTCGATCATTTGCATCAATAAATCTCTTAACGTCATTTCAATGCGGTTCACAATGAAGCAAACGCAACATTTAACGTAGTATGACCATGACGTGAAGCAAGTTTATCAATATGGTATATGTCGTGTTGTTTTCGTGCAACGTTGAAATTACAGAAGCAATTCACGACGCCCATTGCCTTCCGCCCAAAATTTGGCAAACCGCCGTCATCGTTTTACGGCAGCTCTTATCATTTACCTGAGAACTGTACGTACCTTTTCTATAAACTGCAAGGATATTTTGTCTATTTGACGAAAGTGTGAAATCATCGTAAAATTTTAGCCGAGTTCGAGTACCAACGGAATTACGATGCTTCATGGCTGGCGACGTAAAATGACCAGCGCTGGTTGCAAATACCTTTTTGATTTGGAAGACTGCATCTCATGAAACGCTTGTTCAGTCTGCCGCATCCTTTGCCACGTCACTTACCGAATTGTCTGGATGCCGTCGACGAAGTTTGCTGTAAACATTAACTACCGTCTGCTTTTGCGATGATGTCAAGGGCTTTACTTGGGAGTGGGGTTTAAAATATTTGTGCGGAGAGACGACCGCCATTTTTAAAACTACCGCGTCGTCTGCTCCGAGCCGTAACCATTGTCGTAACCATGGCAACGACTTCCACATTTTTGAAATAGGAACAGGTCGTTTAATATCTCCGAATTAAGTGTCACGTTATCTTAAAATTATAACCTTCTTTTACCAACAAAAAGGAAAAGTTTGCGTGAGTTATTTCATCGTGAAACTTTATTATTCTAACGGACTATTTTCTCTGCACCAGAACACAAACAATCGCGTCTGCAAGAGTGGGCCCTTAACTGATTTCTCCAGTCAGAAGTTGAGTGCGGTTTTAGTATAGAGAAAAATAAAAACAGAATGATGCAACCCTATTATCTGCCGACACTCGGCCCTGTTTTTTTGGGGGGGTATTATTAACGAAAAGCGGTTCTGCAATTATCCAAAACAGTTAGCCGATTAAAATGGCTATCATGCTAAGGATCTGCTAAGGACAAGGAGACAAGGCAATGGGTTCCTTCCAACAAGAGGGACAAAAGTTACCCCAGAAAGATGCAACCCTATATTATCGGCTCATACGCGGTCCTGGCTTTTTGGCTATTATTATCCAGAATCACCAGTTACAGTGACTTTCGGGCTCTGGATAAGTAGTCAAGGCCACTGGTTCCTTCTAACAAGAGTAAAAAAAATCAGGCCAGGAAGTTGCTATCGTATTAGCTGCCCTTACTCGGCATGGGCTTTTGGCTGTTAAGTTGTTAACTAGGAGCAGTTCTGTAATTATCCAGAACAGCTAGCCTATTACAATGGCTTTCATGCTAAGGACACGTTTATGACTACGATACAAGTCAATAGGATCCTTCCAACAAGAGGAAAAAATACTCATCCCATAAAGAGGCACACCGATGGCGTATTCGATTCTGGCTTTTTGGTTATTATTAACTTAAAGCTATTTCAGTGACGCATCTATAATATATAGCTTTCTTCAAGGAGGGACGTAATGTTAGGCCCCTCCTTATCAAGTAAACAAATGTGGGTCAAAGTGACTCTCAACTTTGACGAAACAATAGTGAATTTTGTCTTCTTTGGTCCCCTGACTTGTGAATTTTGGTCCCCTTGCTTCCTGGCCCAGGTGCCTTGCACCCTTTGCACCTATCTTTAATAATTGCGGCACTGAGCGGTTCTGTATTTAGCCAGAACCACTATTTACAGGTCTGGGATCGAACTTGTGATTCGATCCCGGTCTTCGCAGGGAACCGATGTGATATTGTCCAGAATAGGCCAGCATAGATCCCATAGCCACTGAAGAAGTCTGGTGTTCTCTCATATTGCCCTGGCTCGCACAAACTGAAGGTCTTCCTTTCCAAACCAGGGTCTCCTTTCCATATTTCTGCCACCGATCAGTCATCACCAAACTGCGAATTGCACTAGTGTCCAATATCCAGATGCTTTGTGCCGGTGCAGCTAGCACCTTTTTGAAATATATATATTTTTTCTTAAATCACTTCGGTTTAAAATAATAAAGACCAAACCACAGTAACAAGAAAAAAGCCTCTTTTCAAATCCTAACATTCCGTAATGTGTAAGCGGCTGTTTCTTGACAATGAAACAATACTGGGTCGAAAATCACTTTTTCTGGATTCAGGATTTCTGGAACTCATTAAAAAAAAATTCCCAAAGAATTAATACAATTTTTTTTTTTTCAAAATTGCTCACGCTTGAAATTACTTGAAAATAAACGTGAGTTAAGGGAAAAGGCATAAAAAAATAGGCCTAAGAAAAACCGACGCGATTTAAAAAAGGAAGTTAAAAAGTAACGAAATTAAAAGTACGCCTTTCCCTCTAAACAATTTGCAGATAATGAAAGGACCTAAACGAAACAAATTGCCACCGGGACTTCGTAATCGATCAAAGTTCGTTCATTCGGCCTTGTAGCACGCGCTTCGTTGCCCATGTTAACCAATTACGAACGACACACGAGGTGAGAATTTAAAAGAGACTCCTCGATTAAGACGGATGAGCGCCAAAGAAGATGATTCCACTTGTTAGCGCTACCCGTACCCCAAGAGAAAACGTTTCATCACAGGTCCTTAAAGAAATAAACCCTCCAAACGAAATAAGCATCTATATTTCTCTATATTGCGCATGAAGTGCATTCACAATGCTGTATTCACCCATAGTTAGTCATTCCTTTGTTTTAAATCCTTTATAAAATGTTGTGATTTTCCGTTGACTATTGGGTACTAAATTTACAATATCCGACGCGTATTAAAGCTGTTCGAACGTTAACTGTGACTTACCACAATGACCGCAACAGCTTCCGTGCGGCTGATACTGGGCGACCCTTCTATTCTCATATCAACATGGCAATGCTTGCCGTCGCTGGGTGACGTCAAGCCAAGTCACTGCCTAGTATTATTTTTTTCTTCCTCACGTTCTTGAGGCGATGAAAAAGGGTTGGACGAGTGGTTATGATGCAACCCTTTAAGCAAAATCGGGCATCGGCAGATTTCGTCACTGTGTAGAAGTGGGCCTATGTCACAAATCAGAGGCCTCGATGGGACGTCTTATTTATCCATGTATTGTTAAGGGGCTTCTTAGTTCGCGTAAATTATGCGCAAATTATTCGTCATTAAAAACGAAGTTTGCACAACTATGGCGAAAAATAGATTTAAGGTCCGTTACGGCAAGAATCCAAAATTATGTGAAATTCTGAATGTAGTTTCAACACGGTACGAAAATATTACAAATGCACAGAAACGCAGTACAAATGAGTACAACTGCAAGACAAAAGGTACAAGTGCAGTACAAATGGGCACAAATGTAGTACAGATGGCACAATTGCAGTACAAATGGGTACAAATTTGTTTAGGTGTGTGCGAGTAAACTTGAGGTGCCGGACATGCAGATGTGGTGTAAACTGTCGAGTAATGACTGCGAGCAAGCTTGGCAATCATAAGGTAAAAGTTAAATAAACCAGATCCATGGCATTACACGCGTGTCCCAATAGAACCACCTGTAACAACTTTCTGCTCCAGTTTTATACTAAAAACATTTTTATTTTTATTTATAACGCATTTTTTAAACATTGATCAGGTGTGGTATAAATATCCACTCAGAGGGCAGAAGGTGAATGCTGCTGGGCTGCAAGCTGCTGGGAATGCTGGGTAGCCGAACTAAGACAATGATAGAAAGGCGTACATTACCGGGTTCAGCTAGTTTCTATTTTTTTTACAAAGCTGATCAGTTAGTTTCTCGTTCTATGTCTTCTTCACATCACAGTCTGTGATTAGCCAAGACCAGTTTGGTTTTCTACCATATGTTTGCGGTTCACCAGTTACTTCTGGTACTTGATCGCTGGACTTGCTCTCGCGATAATGGCGTTCCTACGGACACTGTTTATTTCGACTTAGGAAGGTTTTTGAGTCCGTCATTCACCGATAATTCCTTCTTAACTGATTGTTGCGGTGTTGCGGGTAGTTTAAATTGCTGGATTGCAGCCTTTCTCCAGGACCGACACCAAAGGTTGTACATCGAAGATGCTTCCTCATTTTGGACATGTGTACCTTGTGGTGTTCTGCAGAGTTCTGTACTCGGCCCCCTTCTTTTCGTAATTTACTTGAGCGACCTAAATTTGGAAAGGGGTTGCACCGTCGGCTTCAAATTTGCGGAGGACGTTAAGGTGGGGGGGGGGGGGAGGCAGAAGTGCCTGACTCCCTCCTTTCCTTGGACTTGGACAACATGGTCCAGGAAGTTGTCTACTCGTCAGAGAGCTGGCAGTTATCTCCCTTTGTAAACAAGTCATGTCTTCAACGTGAGCGGAATCGATAGAAAAATCACTTACTCGTTGGCCATGAATTCTTGCACACCTCTGCCGAAGTCCGGGATCTTAGAATTTGGGTTACCAGTGACTGAAAATCGTCCACTTACCGCTAGAAGATTTGAGTACCATCGTGCAGCAGTCGTGAAAAGATGTTTTACTTGTGGAAACAACGATACCAGAAGTTGGGCTTTTTAGGTGTTCTTTCGTCCATTACTTGAATAGGCGATTCCCGTCTGGTCACCGTACCTTGCACGTGACATTGATTTAATCCCGGGATTCAGGGAGGTTGCGTATCGGGAACGCCTGGCAAGATTGAGCCTAAGCTTCTTGAACTACGCAGAATGAAATTTGTCCTTATCCGTACATTCAAGATTATAAACTATCTTATAGCCATTGACGTACCATTTTTTTACCTGCCAACCAATTCTTTTGGTACGCGGGGGCACTCATGGAAACCTTTGATTCCTACCACAGGCTTGATTGTCGTCAAAATTTTCCTCGATGCGGGTTATGCCGATTTGGAATACCCTGAGGAAAGAAACCGTCAGTGCAAAAACGGCTTTAGCATTCAGTAGGATGCTGGACTCAGAACCTCTCTTTGAGTACTTGAAGCGACCCCTACCGCCATGATAGTCATTCTTGCATTCGTGCTGCAAGCTTTTATTAATTCCTGAGCGGTATCAGATGCCCCAAGCCCTTCCATCTTTCGTCACTTTTGGGGTGGTAAATTGGTAATTTAGTATTAGTATTATGATTTAAGGTATGGGCAGTACGAAAATTAGAAAAGAAAGTGCAAGTTCGTATTCGTTTGTTACCATGGTTGCCAGTATTTTTAATGCCTGGAACTGGAGCTCTGTAACAAGAATAAAACGCTTATAAAATAAAAATATTAGGCTTTATTACAATCGCAGGCCTTTTGTAACTCTCTAAAATACAAAAATAACAATTGAAATCCGTTGCATACATCATTTTATACAATAAAAAAAAACGAATTTGAGATTTAATAATTTTAATGCCATCTCATGCATGTAAGCCATCTCATGCTATATAACTAGATGCCGTTGTTAGCAAGTGTGTTAACCAATAACTGAATTTTAAATAAATCATGAATATTTCAGATGTTATAAATTTTTTATCAAATGTTTCTTTTTATGGAAAAATATTAAAAAAATATATACATACACAAGTTATAATCAGTTAACACTTGCTAACAACGGCATCTAGTGACAGGAGATGGTACTAAAATAATATTCGTTGTGCTACTCCCAATACTATAATACTGGGGGAAAAAACAGAAAGGAAAAAACTTATGAATATTCGTGATTTTTCCGTATCGCGCATTTGGAAGGATCTAGATTTGAAGAGCGCTAACTAGACACAACGGCCGACGGCGATACTCTTTCGTGGGAAGTTGATTGTTGCTGATGTGACAGAATAAGCTCATGACACTACCTTGCGTTGTACGAATGTCAGAGGTGGAAAACCTGGGAAGATTAAGAATGTCAGTTGTTGAAAAAAAAATCGATTTGAGGAATTGACTGCCGTGAAGAGAGATATGTGCGGCCTTTGAATTTGTGATCATTGTAGTGTTATCTATTAAGTATTTCCAAGCGTCTGCGATTCATGCAACTGGATAAGGCCCGATGCATACATGCGTCACTTTTTTCAACGTGCGTTGACGCTACGTTGATGTTAGCACTCAATGCACACATGACCGTGAAGTAACGCCAGTACGCATTCGGCCTCAACCCATTTTGGTAACCCCGTGTACAAAAAATTATATTTCGAAACCAATGAGACGGATACTGCTTTTTTCGCCTACCTCGTGTACAAAAAATATATTTTCAAACCAAGGCGACGATATTAGGTACATTGATATACTGATTTACGACGTACCAGGGGAATATATTCTACATCCTTTGCAGATTAACTAAAAAATTCCGATAAGTTCGTTTTGCTTCCCAATGAGTCTTCAATCATTTCTACAGCAACATTTCTTATTTTAGGGTAGTTCTTTACTCCCTCAATAGACAATTCCATGTCTATTGCTTCGAAATTGGACGCCATTTCGGTAACGCTTTTGCGTTAAACGACGGATGTGTGCACCGCTCAAGTCACACAAGACACTGAAGACGGAGGTGCGTTTGCGTAAACGTTGTGTTGACGTGGAGAAGTGCGTTGCAAACCGAATGCACGATCGACGTGCGGTAACGCAACGTCGACGGCAGTATGTGTGCACTACCCAACAGATGTCACGTAAACCACACCGCAAATACGGTAACGCAGCGTCAACGCACGTTGAAAAAACGCACGTGTGCACCGGGCCTAAATGGCTTCGGCTGAGAGCAAGTGACGTCACATCGCCACCTTAAGCCATCTGCCGCTTGCGACTCCTCCACCACGACACCCTGATTCAGAAGTTATGGCGGTAGGGTTTATATTTATAAAAGTCTTACGACTTGTTATATCAAAATAATTTACTTGCATTGTAACTAGGCTAGAAAGCGTTATAGCCATCTCCATTATTAATACCTTAAGCGTTCGAGGACTATCACCATCACCGCAGCAGTGCCGCATGAGAAACAGCACGTGAGTAGCTGTTCTGCAATCTGGATAATGGAACTACCGACGGGTTGGAGATGGTTGCATGCCGTCCTTAGACAGGTTACCTTGGGTGCCTTCGAAAATTAACACGGTTGGATCAAGCAAAAGTAACTAGATGTTTCCACATGTAACGAATTTGCAGGGTTTTTATACCATGCGCGGCTGTTTGCTGTGACGTCACCATGAGTTAGCCAATGACGAACGAGAACAACGGCTGTTTGGCCATCTGATTGGACTAGCCCAATCACGTGATGTGCAAGTCACAGCAAACAGCCATT
Organism: Lithobius niger; assembly: GCA_023313725.1. NCBI lineage: Eukaryota > Metazoa > Arthropoda > Chilopoda > Lithobiomorpha > Lithobiidae > Lithobius > Lithobius niger. The sequence goes on from JAHWFP010235779.1 coordinate 44,704, forward strand.
GCGCGTGGTATAGCCAAAATTGTTCCGGAACGATTGGTCATCGTATCGTTTCTAAATTACGTGACAGCAATAAATTACAAGACAGTATTATTTTGAACAAAGCAGGTGTTTATTTACGTTACTTGCTGTTAAGATACGTTGAATCTTTAATCATAATTTTTTTAAGCTTAGTAATTGTAGAATTATAACACCAAACGTAACATAAACTTTCCCAACTAACACAGTGATTTAATGCAAACAATTGCAACGGCCTCCCCTTGACTGTATCTCGTTTCTGATTGGTCAATAGTCGATTCGTTTGCAATGTTAGCCCCCCACTTACCCTCAGGTACCAAGCTCGGCGAGCATGGTTTGTTCGGTTGTGTGGTGTGGTTGTGTGAAGCGCAATTTGAACAGGCAACCGTCCGAAATTAAGCTAGATCAATGGATTATGACGCGACATCTCGCATGATCAACCCGATTAGTGCACAACAGGGTATTTATTCGCCACTATAGTTCCATAGGTCAATTTTCAAAGGCACGGGTGAACGGGTTACACCTAGTTTGATACAATACACCAAGAATATCTTTTTTATAATAATAATAATTTTATAATAATTTATTAAACTTACTACCCGAAACTCAAGGAGTTCGTATGTGTAGGATAAATATTTGCTGGGTGCATAGCAATGAACACTTTTTTTTTTACACAATTTATATGCTTAGGTTAATAAATACTCTACATATTAAAACTATATACAAATTATTTACACTGGTAAAATAAAAGTAAAATGATTCACTATTTTGTTAACGATTACAGGTTATTGTTGTTTTTTAAACGCAAGTTATTTACACTGGTAATGTTAAAATACCCTAATCCACTTTGTTTCATCTTTGTGTCCAATATTTTTGTTTATTCCTATTGTTCTGATATCAACCATTTTTTTTACTTCTCTTTTCATTATGTGTTTGCAGTTGTAATTCCTATGGCAAAGTGGAATTTTATTAAAAATGGTCGGTATTGAGTAGTTAAGATTTCTTTTACCATATGCGTTAGTTCATAAAGGTACCTTTAACCAATTCTTATTTCTTCGCGTGTTCCTGTCTATTGGTGTTTTAAATTCATTTTTTAAATAGTTTTGGGTTATTATGTCATATTCAAAAATCTGCTGTTGTTTTCTTTTACGATATCTTTAGTTTTCCTACTATCTGAATTTCTAAATAGTTCTTTCGCAGCTTTATTCAATATTTTCTGCAGTCTTAAAATTAATCTATTTGAAGTTGAACAATAAATATTACTTGCATACATTACTTGTGACATAATCCATGTGTCATACAAGGTTTGTATAGTTTTTTGGTTTATTATGTGTTTTACTTTGTACAACATTGGAATATTTTGTCGTATTTTCCTAAATAGTTTTTCGATATGATCATAGAATTTCCAAGTTTTATCAATTTCAATTCCTAGGTATTTAGTTTTGGTTACGTTATTTAGGAAAGGGCATTTACAGTTTTCAAAATTGTTACAATTATTTTCATGCAGCTTAATATTATTGTTGATGTTATCTTTCGAATGCCGGACAAAATCCCCCTAGGCAGAATCCCCCAGGACAGAATCCCTCCAGACAAAATCTCCCCGGACAAAATCCCCCTCCCTTAAAGATATGTAGGACAAAATCCCCCATAAACAAAATATTATTTTACCAAAGCAATATTTTTATCATATTTTAATATAATATATATATTTAATAAAAATTTATTTATCTTAAAATTATTTGGTCAGTTGATGGCAACCGTCAAAACGGATGGTGTAGCCAACACTAGATAAAAATCTGTCTAGTGGTGCATCACGTCTAGCTTGTAGGTCAACATATTTTCTTCTTTCTTTTTTCGGAGAGGAGGGGGAGGGGTTACCTGGAGAGACTGAAGGTATTCCATACCGTGAACTACATCGTCAGTTGGTAAAAATACTAAGCCATCTAGCATTTTAAGTTAGGTAATAGAGCTGGACCATTAGAAGAAAGAATGGGAGAAACCAACTCTGACCCGACATTAGGGTGGGCAGATAGAAAGCTGATGAGGCAAAAGGAGTAGTGTAGTCCCATTACCATACTGGCCTTCCACCTTTCCTCCCTAATGTGGGCTGAGAGTTGGACTCCACCGCTCGTTCTTATAACGGCCCAGATCTACAAAACAACAATTCAGCGTTAGTTCTTCTCCCAGTACTTCAGTAGCCGTCTGCATTGTAGCTTCTTAAAAATGGAGTTTTTGTCTGGGCTCCGGTATACTTTTGTTCCAAAAGCTGGGGGGGGGGGGGAGAAGACGAAAACAGGTTGGAGGGGGGCCCATGGCCGAAAATTTTGTCCCGGACCCCACCATTTCTCGCCCTAGCTCTGAGTATCAGTGTACTATTGGTAAAGGTAAAGTTCGAGGCTTGCACTGTACTGCCGTGTTTAGCCAAAAGGCCTTAACTGCGCCAAAGTTCATTTCGAGAAAATAAGAGAAAACTGCATTTATGCCATCGTTAATAATTAAAGCGTAGGAATTGGTTTGGGCTAAAAGTTAATTAAAAAAATAAGACAATTTTACGCGAATTGTCACTTGTGTTAAATTTGTAACGAGTCACACCTGAAATTAAGGCTTATTAACGTAATTGTAGACATGCTAACCGAACTGTCGGTCATATAAAAAGACCTTACCTTCCACTAAAGGTTATTATATATGTTACCAAAATTTCACGTAAAACTTAAAATTGTTAACTAAGCAACTCTGCGCAGGCACAAAGACAGATGGAACTGCTGTTGTCCTTATCGGCGCGTGAATTACGTACAGAAAAGGGGGATTTTGTCCTACAACAAGGAGGGGATTTTGTCTGACGGGCATCGGGATTTTGTCTGGGGGGATTTTGTATGGAGGGATTCTGTCCAGGGGGATTTTGTCCGAATACCTAATTTTCATATGGGAAGTTGAAATTTGTAAATAACAAGTTTTATCTTTTATCTTTTATCAATAATAATAAAAAAGATAAACTTTCCAGTTTTCTCAGCTTTATGCTGTCTTTGTTTTCAGTAAATGTACATGGTTTTTTTTTTTTTGTTTTTTTAATCGTTATCGTTCCCGAACCTGAGAATTGAGTAACTGAGCCTTGGATTGGTTGGTCTTTTTAGCTTCATTTTAGAGGTTACGGTTGGTGATGCTGGTAAACTACCTCGGGCGATGGTTTAAGAGCATCGGTCCCAGCAACACTCCCAGCCAGTCCATGATCCACTTTTAAAATCCACCCATAGATGTCGCACAAGTAGCTAAACTTTTGCACAAGAACACCTTTGTACTATTTTACGTTCGTTTCGTCCTCTTTTCCCGCTTTGCTTTTGTTCTCTT
>JAHWFP010235779.1:53063-105115 GCA_023313725.1 Lithobius niger
AAAAAAAAAAATAATAATAATAATCAAAGAAGAGGGCAATGCAATGCGCCAAGTTTTCTGTTTAATGGTTTAACATTGACAACCTTTTCTTGGTGAATGATATCACTACTTTCTGTAGCCGTCCCTTTCTTTTACCATTTATCGGGTTTGGTATGATGACTATTTTACGCAAGGAAAGCTTGTCGGCATTCATTGTTTTATCAAACGAAAGACTTGCGCTGGAATAACTAAAATTTATGACATAATAAATAATACACCCTAAAGACGCTTTGTACTGACAGTACATATCACTGTGAACCAGCTCAACCGCCGTATTACTTATGTACTGGCGGTACACATTTTGTGTACTTTGTGTATGAAGATTGTTCATTACCTGAACGCACGTTTGTGTGCTACGCAGTTGTGCAATGGAAAGCTGTAAATCAATCATACTTGATAGAGTCTCCTCCCGCAACCCGCTCCCCTCAACAAACTCATTATTGGCTATTACCTCGGCACGCTGTTTATGATATTGGTTATGCCGTGCCAAGGTTTCCTGGATGTAAGAGGATTAATGTTAGAAATTCAACGCGTCGTCCAGTTAGCCGCTGATTCTGCCACCAGTCGCGCTGTGAACACCCCAAAAATCAACTGCTCTATAGCATGCGGATTGAACTGTGAAAGGTACTCGTGACACGCGATACACAGATTTTAAACTTAAAACACTGCATTGACACCAAATTATTAAAGTTTATCAACAATGGCTTCACGCTACGTACCTCTTTGTCCACTCGACGACAAAACAAAGCCTCCGGAAGTTTAATTTCATGAATTTCAAACAGAAGAAGAACGAAGGTACGTGTGTATTGTACTGTATGATACGCTACGGTGTTTTCAATTCTCATTGAAAATGTGTTAAAACGATCCTTTGACGTAGCAGTAAATCGTCCGAAGACTTCAAGAATAGTCACCATTACCGTAAAATAATGTTCGTTTAGTGTTGCAATACCGGTAAATCTAATAACGAAAGGATTACCACGTTTTTGTGTGTCCCACTAACACTAATCAATGCTACGATTGGGGTCACTTGGTAGTACCATGGGTTTTCGCTCAGCGTCTTTTGGGTTAAACCATTATCGAAAAACCATGGTAGTACGTTCTTCATGCTTTCACTTCAGCGCAACGCTTGGACGACGCGTCTAGCATGCTACGGAAAACCGAGCGTTAAGTCTTAAACATACAGGAAGTCTTCGCCGTGCCAGGAGCGAATGAATTTATTTGTCCTGTTGACTGTCCATGTTGTAACTATTGCTTCATTTTCATCTCTTGTAACAAGGTCGTCTGGGAACGAAACTGTCGGTTTCGTTTCTCAGATACAGGCCAGTTGATTCAACATCGCTAGTCTGATTTTACCATATCAACACTAAAGCGCTTCAGTTTTCCACACGCGCATGAAATGGCGTTAACGCGATTTGTGCCTCAGTCGGCCTTGGCTTGCAGTAGTCATATGTTTCGTCGCTTGGAACGCTGTTGCAAGCGTAGGTGCTGCATGCATGGATTAATCGTTACCGGTGAAACCTGTATAGCATAATTTTTACGTGTGTTAACCGAGAAAATAGTTACGATCAGTCGTTCCAAATTTGACCGTGTGGGGTCGCGACCACGAACGAGAGATGGAACTTGCGGTAATATTGCCATGGACTTTCCTTTTATGTCACTCCTGGCCGTGCTCATCACATTTTCAGAGGTTTTGTTTTCAAATACCTTAACGAATAATTTTCAAATAATTTACGAATAATTTTCATTTGGGCCATCACCTCTCCCTAATAGTTGAAAACTATGATAGTAATAATAATAATAATAATAATAATAATATTTGTTGCGATAGCAACGGGTCTGGCAAGGACTGGGGAGTCACTAACAGCCACCAAAATTACATGTAAATACATTGCACATAATAAAACCAAGGAATGATGACGGTAAGAGGTTTGGGAACACTAATGCCTTACCACCAAGGTTAGACCTGCCAGGGACTCAAAGGTCCCCAATGGCATCGCCAAACGTGCAGGACATGGGAAGGGTGTGAAAAGTGTTAAAAGGCCCAAAATGATGCTGAAAAATTAAAAAGTATAAATGCTACGGTGAAGTGACTAAAAACTAAAGAACCCAGATAGCGGGATTTGTTAACACTTAAAAAAAAACAATAAATAAAAAAAATATATATATATTTATATAACTAGTAACATGTATATTACTATATATAACTAGTAATTTGATAAAGGAGGAGATGGTGGGTACACGTGAATAATGCTATACAGTTGCCTTTCATCCATTCTTTCTGATCTGCTATTGGTATAGCTATACAACCATTTGAATTAATACTTACATACAAACACGCCCGCAGACCTTCAAAAAAAGGGGAAGGGGGAACAGGATGGTAAAGAGCAACATTTTCAATGGTATGTGTACATAAAAGCTCACACTATTTTTCCGATCCCTACAACGTAAAGGTATTCGACCGGTCCATATCCAGCTTGGAATTAGAAATTGCAATCCTCGAGTACCATTGTTTAAATGCTGTTTTTTCCCTTAATTTTAACTTTTTTCCCGCAAATTGTATCAAGCAAAATGGCATCCGAATAAAAAAGGTGGGACCACGTGCCCCAATGTGCAGGTGCCCTTGCTTCCATAGGAGTGAAGCTAAATCCCATCCATTTGGCGATTCAGCACGATGTTGTTTGTCATCCTGTGTATGCATATGTGCAGTAGGTTTGCTGTTTCTCACCATTCCTCCGTGTAACTTCTGCTGATGTGAGCTAAAGAGTAGATCCTTTCTATAATATCCTTTCGTCACTCTGTTCTTAACATGGCTGCATTGTTATTGTTCAGGGATGCATCATTCAATTCGAAACTCTTTCCGACGGTTTGGTAGACACACGCTAGTGTGTCGAGCCAATTTAGGCAACAAACATCACATCAACTCAATTGTCGAGGAGGTAACCATTGTAGCGCGACGCCATAGCGTAAGTGTCTAATATCCTGAAGCATAGTTAGACACATGTCAGGTACGGTACTTGGGGAAAACTAATAATGCGGTACAAAAGCTTAATTGTGTTGAAATCGAGAGCAATGACCCACCTGACAAAAATTAACTCGTGCAGGAATGTCACCTAAGCAGCTTTCAATGCAAAATCTGACCCTCAATAAGTTAGCCTACCACCTAGCTAGCTAGCTATCTAGTCCACTGATCCCCATGTTTATTTCCATACGGTGATTATTCATCGATACCGAGATAACGGGAAGGCTTCCAACTATGAAAATAGACGAATAGCTGCAGTACGATACGAATTGCATACCTTTTCTGGTTTACTGCCTGGGGGTGTAACGGGAATGGCATGTGAGGGCACGTAAGTACGAAAGTACTGTTATGACCATTGTTAGTATTGTTGGCATCATCTCTGATTGGATGGTCAAAATTCGGACAATGAGAACATGTACACTGACGTGCGTATCTAGACACACGCTAGTGTGTTGTCACAAATCTAAACAACGTTGCCAAAGAAATTGTGTCTACGTCCAATTCACGAAAAGCAAACAAAATATTAAAATAAAGCCAAAAAACTGGTAAAGACGCCACCAAGTTGAGACTGGTTCAGCATCACTAAGGAGTGATACAAAATTAAAATATTGGAAAAATGGCCACTCAAGCTTAGGGTGGGGCAAAAAAAAAACAAAGTATGTCAAAATCTTGCTCCTCAGGCTTTTTCCCATTCCAATCATCAATGTAAGATCCCACAAAAAATTTCAGCTAGAGTGGAGCCTTCTAAGCCTCGCCCCAGGCATCTGCTCTGTTTTCCATATATACGTAATATAGTAAGTGCCGACAAATCATAATGAAGGTAGTCTAGCATTTATTATCTGGCCAGACGAAACATAATGATTAATGACAGTTGTTTCATCATTTTCAAGAATCATTGGAATATATTATTTCTACACAACTATTTAGAAAATATCTTCCAGTTATAAAACATTTAACAGTACAAACACTAACTCGATAATAATTCTGTAATTCTATACATACTTTAAAGTCTTTTTTATGAAGTCTGGAATACGGCATCGATGTTGCTTTTCTAAAAGGACTTGACTTCTAAAAGGAATTGCATTGGAACTTCATCGGTGGGTAATGTCGTGGGCATAATCTAGTATCAGCTTAACTGTTCTTTCTGATACGTCATTGATTACTTTAGCACGGTGTACAAACCTTGCGGCGTCCTGATAACCATCATATCCCTCCTACTGATTCTCGGGTTTGGTTAACCAGTCAAAGCCGAACCCAAGCATTTGATATACCAACCACGACTTGCTTCCAATAAGGGCGTACAACTTGGAAGATGGATTCAGTGTGGCGAATACAGGAACACCCAATTCCATTGATTCAGAATGTGAAGGCTTCACTTTGCATATTGGCAAACAATTTGTCGTGTTTCTGTTCATGATACATGGTTCGAGAATAGTGTAAATGAAGCCAACTCATCAGCGAGGTACCAGAAATGCCTCTCCATAGATGTAATAGCCGCGTCTACTACTTTGGGATCATTTTCATGGTATTATTTGAGGTCATGCCACAGTTGAAGATCAGTCACTGGAGTGTTAACACCAAGAGACGCAGTCAACCAAGGTTTTACATAGAAATGTTGTGATTTTACATACCACCATGCATGCTGCATGATAACAATAACATTATTGGCAAAGATGGTCATCAGCTGCAGTATGGTCCAGAGAAGATGGTGAAACCTGAATGTATATTTTTTTGTAAAACCTTGGCTGACTGCATCTCATGGTGTTGACGCTCGAGTCACTGATCTTCAACAGTGGCATGACCTATGTAAATGATCCCGAAGTAGCTGACGTGACTATTAGAGCTATAGAGAGGCACTTTTGGTACCTCACATAGGAGTTTGCTTCGTTTACAATATTTTCGATCCATGTATCGTGAGCAGAAACATGACAAATTGCTTGCCAACTATGCAAAGTGAAGCCTTCACATTCTGAACCAGAGTAATTTGGGATTCCTCTATTCCCCACAATGTACCCAATTTCCAAATTAGTGCACCGATCAGAGAGTCATGGTTGGTAGTTTAAACGCTTGGACTCGGCTCTGACTGGTGGACGAAATCCCAGAGGTAGTGGAAGGGAGATGCTGATTACCAGACAGCTGCAATGTTTGTACTCAATATAGTCAGTGACTTATCAGAAAGGCAAGTTACGCTCATTCTAAATTATGCTCCCACTATTAACACAGCTGAAGTTCCAAAGCAATTCTTTTTACAAGTCGTTGAGCAACATCGATGCCATATTACAGACTTCAGCAAAACGACTCTCAAATTCCAGGATATATTTAACGAGTTAGTGTTTGTACTGTTAAATGTTTCATGACTGGAAGATATTTTCGAAGTATTTCTCTAGAAGTAATATATTCCAATGATTCTTAAAAATGGTGAAACAACTGTCATTAACCATTATGTTTTGGTTAGCCATGTAATAACGCCAGACTACCTTCATTATGATTTGTCGGTGCTTACAGTATAGCGTATATATGCCAAACTGACCAGATGCCAGGGGCAAGGCTTAGAATGCTCTAAATGGGCTGACATTTTTTGTGGGATCTTATATTGACGATTGGAATGGGAAAAAGCCTGGGGAGCAAGATTTTGACACACTTTGTTATTTTTGCCACACCCTACTCAAGCTGTAGTTGACGTGGCACATTATTACAAATCTGCTGGGTAGTTGAGATGAGCCTAAAGCACAATTAAAAAAAAAAAGAAGTAATATCATATCAAAAACCAAAACTGGTAAAAAGAAACGCTAAGTTCCGAATGGTTCGGCCTTTCAAAGGAGTGATATCAACACACCAAAACATTCGCCAACTTAATCGCACCGAATAATGCTTTGGACGTTAAATGAAAACTTGAACATTGCTACCGAAAGTAGCCATGTTCTTGTTTTCATTTAACCTTCGAACTCTTAGTTGGTGGGATTTCAAGTTTTCATTTAACGTCCAAAGTATTATTCGATGCGATTAAGTTGGCGAATGTTTTGGTGTGTTGATATCACTCCTTTGAAGGGCCGAACCATTCAGAACTTGGCGTTTCTTTTTACCAGTTTTCGTTTTTGATAATATGGCTGAACTGATATAGCAATACAGAGCAGTAGCAAGGACACCATACTATTACATATAACTCTGTACTGGAGCCAGTAATTGGACTAGCTGCAAGGGACACTGGGTAAACATGGAGGCAAAAGAGAATGGCGTCTTTTAGTTAGAGCGGATTTTGTAGGCCTCAAACACGCGATTTTTTTTATTTGTTGTCATCTGCGCAGTGTAATTTTCAACTCCTACATGCAGCACTGTAGAATCTTCGAGCAATACAAAGAAAATAGCGATAAATTAAAAAAAAAGGAACAACACTTCGCTGCAGCGCCGCGAATTTTCATAACGAAAACTAGATCACGTGACCCACATCAGCCTATTGGATGACGGAAAAACTGGAACGTGGATGATGTGTTTAGAATATGGGCAACGCTATCGAAATGGTGAACCGGGGCCTTTAATGGATTGGACAAAACAATGTTTTTCAGCCCTAGAAATTCACAGCATTGATTTAGTAAAGGCTTTGTTCTTTTTTACCTCCATTTTAATTCAGTGCAGCGTGCAGCTATCTCTCCAGATGCTTGGTCTGTAGCCAATACGGCATTAATGTCCATGCACTATTACAACATCTTTGCTGTTGCCAATCCTGTGACTCCCCACACTCAATCAAAGTTTACAGCTACAATTTCATCTTATCATTTTATCTCATTTTATCTTTTTAACCCTAATTAAAATCTATTCCCAACTAATTTCCATCGTCGTGCCAAGCAAATAGCGTGATTTACGAGCTCCCGCCTGCCGTGATCTCTCGGGAGACCGCGACGCTACAAAAGGGATGACCTCGGTCCGGAAGTAGGAGGCGCGCCGCTCAACCGGAAGTTCTAATTGCCCTTTCGGAAATGAATAATGTCGGACAATAATTCGCTTAGTTTGTTGAGTTGTCGTTTGTTTAATCCGTAGCGACAAATCGTGCGTTTGTACCGGAGATTTTGGCTTTGCTTTGACAGGCCCCTCATGCTGAAAGATTATCACTCGCCAATATTCAGATTGCTGTTGCTCGCCGCCGCATTTAATCGCTGCGAGCGCTTGTGTCAGTTTGCTGCATGTGGAGATAAGCCAATTTGCGTTCGTGCAAACACGTTTGCAAATCGACAACTGAATGACTATTTGAGTTCGAAATGGTTTGTTGGTAAGTGGTTGACGGAATTATCGAATTATCCATTGCCTTCATCAACAAGCTGAGGTTCCGTGTGAGTTTTCGGGTTGATGTAGGTGATTTCTTTTCAAAGAAGTCTTAGCTTGCGTTTGTAAAAGACCAGACAAATGAGGAGACAAGTAAAACAACAAACCAAGCGCCGTTCGCAAACTCGGCTTGATTTTACCGCAGTGGCAGAAGTTTTTATAAACGTTACAAACATTCCATTAAACATTTAGTTCTATTTTTGAACGCAAGTTTGCTATGAAGATTCGAAAAGTTACCGAATTGGTTAAATTCGTGTCTGGCCTTCAACCGTTAAATAAAAGACATTACGTAGGTATCATTAATGAGTCAACTCTGTAAGTTGTCCATCATTTCTGATTTAATTTCCCTACATAATGATTACACCCGTTGTTGGTTCACAATGTAGGATTAATTTCGGCACTTGAGAGTCAACAAAAAATGGCTTTTTTGATTTCTGATTAATTTCTATGGCTCTTTATAAATTTACTGATTTAATTCTCTAAATAATGCATAATGCATGTTTAATTTTGACACTTCACAGAGCCAACAAAGAGGTTTTTTATTGATTTCTGATTAATTTCCATTTTCCATACCTATTTATAAATTTTTGATTTAATTTCCCTATGTGGCGAACCATTGCTGGTTCATAGTTTATGACATAATTTTGACACTTGAGCGTCAACAAAGTGGCAACAGATGCGGCAAGAGGCAAGAGGTTTGCTGTACATTTATCGCTAACTTATGTCCTAATTCCCTATTTAGTTATGCTCAGTGATGTTCGCTCTAGCATTTGTTTTGGTTCAGTAGTAGAATGCTCGCTTGTCACGCAGGTGGCCCGGGTTCGATTGCCAGCCAATGCACCAAATTATCTGGAGTGTGATTCTTACGTAATGTGATGCAAAGAAGAACGATAATTGTGGTAGGACAGGAAGCACCAATAGACCGTTTTTCACGTTACAAACTTACTTCTGGGTCAGGCTAAGGATTAAACGAAGAAGGCAGCCATGTTGAGGGAAGGAGACGGCAATCTGCAGTAAGGAGGTGGCCATGTTGTTGTTAATGACGTCATATTACACTAGAAAAAGCGAATCTAGCCATGTCAGCCAATCAGAGAACTGGAAGGAAGCATGTCTGTAAAATGAGACTGTTGGCTTACTCGATAAGCTGAAATTCATTTTAAAAAACCTCATCTCCGTTTATTATAGTTTGCTTTTTTATTAAATTTTTTTTTTCGTCGGGTAACAACAGAGAAATTTTATTTTTTAAATGGGAAATGGCAAAGGGAAATTTGGGAGAAATTCTATTTAAGTTCGACAAAATAAATATTAGACTTACATCATTCGAATCAGGTAAATGAACGGAAAAACTTTCTAGTAGTCCTAATTCGGGCTTTACAACGGTTGTCATAGAAATGCAAGATGTGTCATTGTTGTACGACAAGATAGATCGGTTATACATTGTTCCAGACCCCCAAGTGGGCAGGGGCAACTTTAAGGGCACAGTAAGATTTAGTAGAGAATTTTTTTGCTCTCACTTTTTTTTACCATTTTTTGCCCCTTTCTTAACATATTTTGCCCCCTTGTTTCCTTTTAGGCGTTATAAGGCTTTTTTTAGGCCGTAGGATTTTTCTTAGGCACTGCCGCACCAGCAAATGTCGGCACAAAAGGGCCAACTTTTTATTTAAAAAAAATGACGTTTTTCTAAAAGAGCAGGAGCAATGCACCCCACTGCATTGTTAACAGTTTGACAATGTTCCTCTGAAAGAGGCAGCTTGAGATAAAGCATGCTGTATCCAAGGTGCGCTGAGGTAAGGCAAGATGCAGGAAAGCCATGGGACGAAAGAAAGCCATGGGATGAAGGAAAGCCAAGAGACGAAATTATAGCGGTTCTGCTGCGAATGCAGTAAGGATCCCTACAAAATTGCTAACACAAATTATAAGCGATGCCATGCATAATATCAGAAACAAGGCTAAGCTAAAATGCTATGTGTTTATTTATTCGAGCATACAAACCGTCAGTTTCCAATAGTTGAATTAGTGGTGCCAACATGTGTATAGTGTCCGCGGCCCACCTTGAGTTCGCTCCAGAATGAACACAAATAATCGATTGTACGTTTTTGGTCTCAGAGTGCTTTGTTGATATCCAATGTAGTTACAAAAACAATGGCGGCCGTCGATTAAAGCCGCCCCATCCAGGAAGACGTAGCCGATCACAAAATACGTGCAGGACTCAAGATACGCCGTGCACACAATAATTCTAACGAACCACAACAAAACAGAAATAAATTTTTTACTTTTGTTATTAATAAAATGCTAAAAGCTGCTAACGACAAGGACTTTTTAACGTCAGTTCTGCCTTTGCAGTTAGGCTTCAACATTCTATGTCTGGCAGGAAGTGACCCAACGATAATTCGAATAAAGATCTTGAATCATTTAGAGATTTTTCTATTTTTATTAGACACGTTGTTTTGCGCAAACCTTTGAAGTATAAACCGTCCTGGAATAAAAGTAAAAATAAAGAAAAAAAGCTGTGGTGCAAAGCTTCCGATGTTCTGCGTTGTGGGACACCTCGAGGCTAGAAAAACAAGAAACAGCAATTAGAACTTCCTCAATCAATAAAGCAGAGAAAGGAATGCAAAAACGAAAAAAAAAATAAGCTTTCAAAGAAACGCCCCTTTTTCGCATTTTGCACCATTCCCAAACTTGAACTTTTCTGATGCATCCCTTAAATAATTAAGCTAAAAAAGACTTCTTAAAAGCAGAGACCATCTACAGTGTCTTCGTAACAGGCACCTTTGTTGGTGAAATATCACACACACACACAACCATTACGTAACGGTAGCAGAGCTTAGCTTATCTGCTTAAGGTAAAGTTGATTTTACCCGTACCTGTAAAGGGTCCCTCGTAAAGCCCCTGCCTACACGGATATCGATCTATTCTGTCCATTCCAGCCCTTGCTACGATAGGTTCTCCCATTTGAATGCAGAGTTTGCCCCGGCCATCAGTTTTAATGTTGCACAATCTTCCGTTGATATACTCCGTTTCTGAGTTTTCTTTCCTCATAATCATTGCCCAAGGAGATTGTGCTTCCAAAGGTACTAGACTTTGAAACTATGTTTTTGTCTGCTTGTCCGGGGCCTTTGTTTTCAATCGCTTATCACAACATGATCAAACTTGGTATGCACCCGGGTAGAGTTTATAGGTAATGTCACTCTTACTCTGCGAATAGTGAACATTTGGACGAAAACAGTACCTACTTTCAACGATTACAGCAAGAAGGTGCCGTCGTTAATGAACCCTCGCTAACGTTACTGAGTGTTGTCGTGCAGATCAAAAACTATTTAGCGTCATTAAAACAAAGTGATCACGATGAGAATAGGGAATTAATCACCAAAAAAAAAATGGTGGTCAGATACCTCTATTAAATCAGTTTTTCGCTAGATCAGAAATGGTTAATCTAGTTTTACTTTTTTTTTAATCTAGCATTCATTTTTAAAACGGGTTGTAGTTACGAGTGGAGCTAAGTATAACACATGGTTTTGTGTGCCTAGAAGTGTGGCGAGCGAGCAACTCGGCTGAATCTTCTTCCGTGGACCGTGGTTCATATTTTTTTTGGCACTAATTGAAGACCGTTTTCAATCGAATTGAAAGCCGTTTTCAATTAAATTGAAAGCCGTTTTCAATCGAACACAGAACAAGTTTTTCGACTTCAGATTTTACTCATGCGCGAAAATTTCGTCTATTTCAGAACGTATTGTCGCGATGACCATGGTTAAATGACCCCAACAATATGCCATTTTTGATTTCAAGTTTCGCCTCCTCCAAGAGGCTGATATAATGAGCACTTACATACACTCACCGATTAACTCAGCGTTGAAACCCCGTCTCATCGAAGTTGTTCATAGAAGCTCGGTGAATTTTCCAATACCTCAGCTTGATATCACCGCTGAAGCATCATACTCATTGACTACAGGACCCGGTTTTTCTGCTGAATCCAACGACGAAAGATGGCAGTGCTTCGCTAGGATAGTTACGTATAAGTATTTAGCAACTCGTGAATATTGTCCACACAGTGGACACACTAAACTAAAAGAAGGTAACAGTCACTCGAATATTAGTAATAAATGTTTTTTTATCAGCTGGTGTTTAATAGAATTCTGCTTAGCAACAGCCCATGACAACACAAGGGTGATTGGTGATTAAATGATGGGGGGGGGGGGGGGGAAACTTGCCTGATACTTGCCTGGGATCGGTTGGTTTTTGGTAATCGGTCGGCGAGTTGTTCGGTGAATTTATGAAAATGCCCAATGATGCCTTCTGGTGCCGTTACTGGAAGTTTATCCCACACTTTCGAAAAGTGTGCACGTGGGTTACATGGGTTTGGCACTGCTAAGCCTTTTCTTAACAAGGACCAGGAATTTGCAATACATCGCCATGCTAATTCATGACCAGCACGACTAGTGGAAAGGTAAAAGAACGCTATTGGATCTGTGTTGAGTTTTGACGGCAAAAACTTACAATTACGAGACACAAGAACTGAGCAAAGGTTCTACTTTGACAGCACTTACCCATGATTACAGTATGCCATGCATAAACACAACTTGCGCAAGATTTAGAAGACGTTCGGCCATTTATTAGCAGCCGTCATTGCAGGTTCATTCGTGTGCAACGAAATGACGTTACAGTGTCCATTGGCATTAAGTGCTGGAAGCTGGGCGTTTTTGTTGTCTTATTTATAATTCACAGAGCATCTGTGATGAATTCTG
Source organism: Lithobius niger (assembly GCA_023313725.1). Taxonomy (NCBI): domain Eukaryota; kingdom Metazoa; phylum Arthropoda; class Chilopoda; order Lithobiomorpha; family Lithobiidae; genus Lithobius; species Lithobius niger. Next base: position 65,184 of record JAHWFP010235779.1, read on the forward strand.
AACCTCGATGTTCTTATTCCAGTCTTCCTAACCTGTAAATTCGTTAGTTTTTTTCCCTCTCCACAAAGCAAAACGTGTTATACTGGTTTGACATTGTGCGGTGGAACACTTCTTTTATTTAAACTTGTTTTCCGCAGGAGCTACAAAAAAACTACGTGGCTTATATATTGTAGTGGTTGAAGTGGATCGTGGATTGAAGTGGATCGTTGAAGTGGATCAGTGGGTCCAAGTTGGTCGATGAATCAGTGAGTCAGTGTGTCTGTAGGACTGTGGGTCGGTGGGCCAGTGGGTCACATTATCTACAACCATACAAGAGACACGAGCATGAAGTGACAATATTTTGTGCATCGAAATTGAGGCTATAAAATATTGTTTTGAATAATATGAGCGAGTTTCGTCCGATTTTCCTCCCGTTTGAAACTTGTGGACGGTAATTAAAATTTTTTACTGTAGTTAATGAGATAGATTGTGTTTCGCATGGTCTGTGTTTCACTGAGATAAAATCAGTTTGTCATTATTATGGGTAGTCGTGATTATCATGGAAGGTTCTAACACGGATAATTCCGTTATAATACATCAATATTTATTGTTGGCTCAAACAAAATATACTGTAAATGTAAAGATAGACGTTATATTGGTAAACTTGGGCACTTTAATTATTTAAAATTCTTGAACAGAGGTAAAGGGAGTTTATCATAAGACGCTTTTATAGTACTTTTTTTAAGTTAAAAAATTCGTTGTACTTTGTAGTTGGACACAACGCCCCAACCACAGTGCAATGTTCGTCCTGTGCCTGATTCCTTATCCCCTAGCCCAGAACCATCCTATAACATCTCGAATTCATGCCTTATCACTTGGAGGATCTCCTTTATGCGAAGTTGTGTCGCGTAATTTTCACTGCCCATTACGACTCTTGGTAGCAGTAGAAAAAAATGAAAATAAGCGAGGAAGAAAGGAGGCAAAATATCGATGTCTGTTATGTTGTAGTTGAAAAAGAAAAAGCAGAGCAGTAAAAATAGCGACAAAAGTCTTCCAGAAATAATGACGCGTTACTATGACGACGGCGTGCACTGGCAAGCTAGGGGATTTCGAAAGGCCGCTGAGGGGTGACTGGATTGCGAATGGCGCGAAAATCCGTGGCTTTACTTGGGGCGATCCTGGGGACGATGCTATAGACGACGTGCATATCGTGCTGATAGGGCTGATTGTCTCTTTTCAAGATGCTGAAGAACATCGGCGATGGGTTATAAACACAAATGGAAGATCCTAACTTATTGGACAAGCCATAAGTCAAGCCTTGAATCGTCTTGCAGTCTTTTGCCGTTTAACCTTCAACCTTTTAAGGCTCTAACTTTCAAAGCCTAGTGCTCTGGTGTGTGGGAAAAAGGGCGAAACCTTTGGTCAGCACGTTCGAAGTGGTTGAGGTCAGCAAGAAGAAAAGAAGAAGATTCTAGTAGATTCTTGTACGCGGAGATTTATAGACTCCGTCGTATGTCGTAAAGTCGCTCAACTCTATAGCAACGAAAGTTTGGTGTAGTTTTACAAAGATTGTTCCGGAACTTAAAACTTCAATTTTCCTATCGATTCGTATAATTTTACTGTATGTAATTTTATATAATCCACTCAAAGAGTTGTAAGTCACGGTAAAGTGAAATGACCAACGTCGTTAACCGCAAACCTCTCGCCCATACATTCCAGGGGCATAACTACCGGGGTGACTGACGTGACAAAGTCGGGGCGCCACCGGCCCTGAAGGGCCCCTAAGATTGGAGATAGTAGCAGAACAGAAGTGAGGACAAAACTCTAAAGGGGCTTTTATGAATCATGTATTCGTGAATGTTAACAAAGAACTGGATAGCAAAAAAATCATCTGATTTCTGAGGTCAAACCTAACGGGCGGGAGTGGGGGGGGGGGCTCTGAGAGTGAGTTAGTTTATGCCACTGATGGAATAATTCGTGTATGTGAATACATACAACTCGTTATAAGGAAAAATTAAACACAGAAAAGCCATCGTAATTCTAGTGTTTGATTGTGTTTGTGTTCCATTCGGCATATAAGATCGTCTAATACTGGTTTAACTTTACACTGAAGGTATTTTGCGATGCACAGGGACAATGTTTACATGATCTTTTACAAGTTGCAGGCGACAAAACTACAGGCATCTCCAGAACCATCAAGGTTGGAAATGAAAAACTGGCCAGAGCCAAGCTTTCATGCCTGACATAAAATTCAGTACCAAAGTTTGTCCAACAACAGCAAAACACACCCTACTTCCAAATATGCTTCAGGCCTAAGAGACTTCTAAATGGAAGTACTACATCACCGGAGTTACAAAAGTAGGGCTGATAAATGAGTACGCTGTGCCATCACTGGAGAGAGGAAAAATACTGGCAAACTCCCAACACTAGTCTTAGCGCATTTAAGCTACAGAATATATTATGTATGTACGTCTAAATTAGCCACGTCTAATGCCTACATTAAGAGATAAAATTCGAGATGCAAATTAACTGTAATGGGGGCATAAGCACACTCACAAATTGCCAAGCCATATGAAATTATTAAAACATAAGCTAGCTAAGAAATAAACGCTGTTGACTTCCAACAAGCACTTGAAACATCTCCCTGTAGTTCGGGGGGGAAAAGATGCTTGCGGAATCATAATTTTGGATTTGATTTATTATATTGCAAGAGAGGAGGCCAAATTACCGCTGGCACTCCCTGTCCGCCTCCGTCTCTGCGTTCGTGATTTAAAGGGAGAGCAGAGATAGAGTCAAAAGGGCGGGAGACGCAAAGAAAGGATTACTACGAGCCAGTCCGTTTCGCGTGCGCCCTCATGTTGAGTTGTCGGATATTCCCGTAAGAATTGGGTTTTATTTATTGCGTGGTGAAGGTTTATAGAAATGATGAATCTTCAGGAGTTGAGGTGACTGAGAGTGTAAAGTATAGTACCATTGAAATTGGGGGGGGGGGGGGGTTGTAATGGTGTTCAAAAGTAGCTGGTTTGCAAGATTCTTGATATTTGCAGCAGAGGCAGACAGGGTAGAGTTGGCCCAGCCGTGACATGAAAAGGTAGGCATGCATACGTGTGTTGGGAGGGGAGGGGCTAGGGTTGATGTTGTGGAGCCCCATTTAGGCGCAGTGGGAGCTGAAGACTTTTCAAAATGTGAAGAGATTTTTGTGTTGGATGCATCCAAACCGGATTAGAAAAAAAAGTACGTTTGTATTTTAGTTTTCAACCAACCGACAGGTAACACGGTATGGGATGCACCTTTCAGTGAGGATAACGCAACTGACAAATATCAGCCGCGAATAAATATATACACACGTTCGTAAGACGTGGGAGTGTCCATGTTTTCATATTCCATCTTTCGTCACAAAGTCATCTGGGAAAGAAGCTTGTCAGTTTCGTTTCTCAGATACAGGCCAGTTGATTCAACTTAGCTAGAATCGCATTCTACCAGAGCAGCATTAAAGGCATCAGTTTTCCGCACGCGCGTGAACTGGCCTTGAATCGGGAGGCGAAACACGCCATTGCTGCCTCAGTCAGCCTTGGCTTTCAGTAACCATCTGCTTCGCCGCTTCATGCTCGTGGAAGGCTGTTGCATTCGTAGGTGCCGCATGCTTGGAATAATCATTACCGGAGTGGTATTTTTCTGCATCTATCCATGGCCTTTCATGTCTTTCCTGCTAACGTCGGCAACCGAGCAGGCATAGTTTGGTGGTCGAAAACTTTCATAAATTTAAAATTTTTGCTGCAAACCAGAAGGTGCCAGAGACAGTAGCCGTCCCACGGTGATGGTCGCTGCATTGGTGGCTCGCAACCTAAGCCAATCTGCCCATGGTTTGGATCAAGCGATACAAAACCATTTTGTAGCATAAGACAGTTTTTACTCCATTCACGAAGTAGTTGTACGTTAAGCTTGGGTTGTGGACACTCGATCACTAACTGTGTGCCCTGCTTTAGCCTGTAGTATTAATAGAATAGAAGGTGTCGTCAAATAAGCTGAGAGGTTTTTGAAGGCCAAGTGGAAGGTACCATCAGAACAGTTGCTTTTTGCCACATGATGGAGGAAACCGGAGTACCCGGAGGAAACCCTCGAGCAACAGACGGTAAATAACTGGAGATAAATCCGTACATATACACTTCCCTTCACCACAACCCGGGTCTTTAAGAAGCCAGAGATGTACAACTAGGACGAAGACGCCTATCGAATTTGGCGCTCCAGTGCTCGCAGCTACCCGTGCACCCTAGTCCACTCTAGTGTACCCTACTAATGTGGCACTGGCTGTAAAGAATATTGAAATATCTTTAGTAAGTAATTTTCGTAACGTTTTGGACTTTCTGGACAGTTTTGCTCTTCTGTAGGAGGAGGGACCAATTATGATCGGTTATGATCGGTTTTTTTATTGCTTTAAATTTGGTCGCAATTTATAACCGGATAAGAGTTGTGGAAGGAACAACATTGGAAAATGTCGCACATGCGTCGGTTGTTCTCTCGATGGTTATTGGGGTTGAGTGAAATTTTGCGTGTACGTCGATTCAGCTGAGTCACGTGTTGGCCATCAAATTTGCCAGCGAAATCTAATTATGATGCAGTCATTAGTCAAGGCGAGTCAACCGTAAATATAAATGCACAGAGCATTACTGTATTTTGCTGACACTGTCGAGTCCAATTTTCTCCAGTGACAACGTGATTAATACTGAAACACGGACTGGGACTGTAAATTACTTCGAAGACAGGAGAGACAGCCATTCTGTGAATTCGACCCCATACCCAATTAGCTGTTTCTGGTGTAGTAGAAATATTACCAACGAGCACGTTTAATAACGCCCTAATTTTCGGTATTTTCACTAGTATCTTTCTCAAGGGAATGTAACTGTTTAATCGATCGCCACCAATGTGCTAACGTGCATCAAAACTACGTACTGGTATGGTGTATGGTTAGGTAATTTTTGATGATAGGCACAGCAAACAGAAACCAATTCAAGATTTTCTACAGCAGTAAGAATTGATTTCTTGCTGTCATAAATCGACGCCATCATTCCACGTGCAACATACTTCGTGGCTAGGGGCACGTTGAAAGCATCTACACGTAAGCTTCGCTGCCATGGTTACTAGGAATCTAGATAACCAGTAACATGCAAATCGCAATCGGCGAATTTAGCCTTTACATCATTAAAAACGTACGATGTGCGTGTTTGTACCTGTACTCTTTTGGAAGTAATGCACCTATGAAGCTGATAGTAGTGCTAAGTGAAAGATAATTAAAATACGCTTTGGATAGGCCTATTTTCATAGCTATGACTTGAATTTTTAACCGTCAAATACGCAAAAAAAAATGCTCTGAAAACTGATCATGCATCAAAGTACGATGAGGCAAACTCGTCAGAAAGAAATTTGGTTGCAAAAAAAAAACCTAGAAGGACGAAATATTTTGAATTACATTAACGTTACATGTAAATCTTAAAACATGTAGGTTTTGCTTCATCTGGCTGGATGCACGGAAAAATCAGAACTATTGGTTTATAAAAGGTTATCAGACATTCGCTTTTCTGAAGCATGATGGTACATGGGTTGAGCCAAGAAGTCGAGGAGAATTGCTCGCTCTGAATTTTTCATTTGGTGCTACTCTTGCCTTCGTAGGGGCCTACTTCCAGATGAGTCGGCGTACACATACATACAAACAAACAACCAAATCGTACGTTTTGAATGATCTAGAAGAAGTACAGGCATGCTAGGGAATATGATGAATGAAGTGTGAGTAACAATTGTAATTAGCTTACGTGGAAATAATCAATACTTCGATCTTATAATGCTCTGGTGAGCAAATAAGCTATGCGAAGCAGGAGAGGCCCGGGATGCCACTGCGCCACACATTAAGAAGAAGCAAGGATCGACACCAACAGAGTGAACGAAGTGAACGATATGGCTATGGGCACGTTTACTAGAACGTTTACGTTACGAGATGGTAATATAAATGCGGCCTTAAACTTAGTTAACCGAACAACAAACGGCACACATGTCAAGGCTGATGTTTAACCAGAAGCAAAAATAATGAACTTAGGATATCAGTTTGTTCGATGTCGAATCGGTTTTTTCCTAATTTTTTTTTTTCGATAGTGTTTACTAAAGCTGTACCGAGGACATTTTTTCCTGCCGAGTCGATCCCGATCTGAGCTCTCAAAAAATGCCTGGTTACACCAAGCAGTGCTGCCGAACAGAAACAAGCACCTTTATCAATCAGCACTTGCTAAATACCAAGACTTCGTGAAACAACAAATTTTTTGCACAAAAACAGCCTAGTGTTACCAAACAGTGCTGCGGTTACCAAGTTTAATACGAAAACGAATGTCCGCAAAAGCATAAAAATAAAATAGTTAATCTGCACTAATTATCTGCAAATTTAATTCCTGTATTATATTCTGTGGTAGCCGTTTAACCTTTGTACAGCAGGAACCATGCATCGACCGTATTATCGACTGGAATTAAGTTACTCAGAATGACGCTCGCGTTCAAGGTCCATCGGCCCCAAGATCACGCCCCAAGACTAGACGCGCCGCCACTCGGCTCGGTTAAATGGGCCTAATTGCCCGATATACCGATCATTGCCGATCATACTATGCATTTTTAATTTCGTGGTAGAGTATAAGACCTCAAGACGGATTTGGTCACTATCTGATCAAATTAAAGCTCTGATCAGATTAAAGCTTTGTCAGATCTCCTTTCAAATTGCTTAAGTTCTCATCGTATAATCAATCTAATTGCTCAGTCACCAAACTTAAATTACAAACATCAATTAACGTAAAGTTTTTTTACACAGTTGTGTTTGACAACCAGTGTTTAAACCAACAATGTTTCTGTCGACGGGTTTAAGGTGCACAACCGGATGACATTGAAGTAAAGAAGGGGATGGTTTAACTGCAGTATTTAATGCTTAAAGGAAGGATGACAGACTCCATCGTTTAGTGGTTCAGTTTTAATAATGCTTTTAGTAATAAGTTGCTCGCCCACCTAACACGCAAGCGACGACAGTCAGTCTATAGGCAGGCTGAAGTAAGACTAAAGGTATAAACATAGTGACATTTGCATAGAGAATGTGGCGAGGTTAGAATTCAAATAGAATAGGCCGAAAATGTGGGATTCGCCGAGTTCCATGAGTAGGATGAGTTCGGTGAGTTCAGAAGTAATGAAGGAACAAACAACAGTTGGCCCTAATGACTGCCAGATGAAGATAACAATTATCGATAGGGAATTGAATATAATAAAATTGTTACAATAATTCAGTCAGTATTGGAGGCTAGATGTAGAGCTCTGCAGCCAAAGGCATCAGTCCAAGATAATTGAAAGATCCAGGAAAGGTTGTGTAAAAGAGAGAGATGGACGACCGGTAGTCCGGTTGCTTTAATCCCGTTGACACAGATATGTGGAGAGAAAAAAAGTCTCCTTCCATAATAAAAAGATGTACACGAAAGGAAATATTCATCCAAAATTAGTTTATGTTTTACATTCAAATGTAAACGAAGAGGAGTTGGTGTGCCACACATCGTTACAAACGTGGTTGGAACAATGAAAGAGTTCGTTCTCTAAAATAAAGAGAAATCCAAATAAATGATGTTTCATGGACAAGCGGAAAAAAAAACAGCTTTGGGCTGTATCAACCCGAACTTACTAGACTGAAATCGAATCATATAAAGTGTTAAGTTCAAGCCAAGTACGGAAAGAATACTCGATACATGTGTACCATCGAGTACTATATTTTTTAAAAATCGATTATGTATACCGACATGACCGGGGTCAGACTGGATTAGTTTTATGCATCTGCCCGACAGGTCAGAAAAGGGCACCTCCACCTCCCAGAGGGGTAGGGGGGGGGGCCTTCGAACCCTCTTAAAAATGTGTAAATTACATAACCTGTATTTTTTTGCCCGGGGGGGGCGGCCGGAGAGGAAAAATTGAAGCTTTAAAGTGTTTAGCTGCCAACGCTGTTTTGGTAACCTTATTTGGCAAGATAAATACAGTTTATTGGACAAATTCATTACAATTTACATTGCAAATGGGCGAACCCTAATGGGTGCAATTGCATGGATCGGAAGAAGTGAAAATGTGCCGACACTTTGTCCAATATAACATGTATATCTTGCAAATGAGGCCTCCGCAATCTGTATTAACGCAGACCGTTCAACATGTAGCACTCTGCCGTATTACGTTAACTTATGATACACAGCACCTTAACTTGAAAACAACCTAAGCAAAATTATTTCAGGAAATAATGGGTTTTTTATAGCTTCATCATTTCACTCAAAAAATAAATTTTGGCCAATAAGCTGGAATTAGCCAAATTAACCAAAGCAGCGATCTGTGTTGAGAGCGATGTGATGCGTGGTACAATATTAACATTCAAGTTACGCGCTTTCCGTTGTATTTTTCCCTCTTTCTCAACCAATATCAAAATAAAGTAAAGAAAAGCTAATATTAAATATGTGTTAATAATATCAATAAATATAGGGCGCCAGGGCCCTAATTCTCGAGGGCACATCTGCCATTGTCGGACTGGCTCATGGCCCAGTCCGACCCTGGACGTGACTTAGATACTTGATAGGTATAGGAAAGTTTAGGACTGGAGGGACCGCCTCTTTAAATATGCGAGGGCACATAATTGTTACTTGAACCAACAACTTGTAGAGGGCACCAGAGGTTTCACTTATTGTCCTCTGATCATTCCGTACCAGCGTACATTGGGTGAAACTACGTTTAAGGATTACCGCTAGAGGATGCTGTCGTCAGTGAACCGAATGGCAACGCGTCACTACTCAGGTTTACGTTTCTGAGCGTGGAAACTAGTTAGCATCACTAAAACAAAATGATTACGATAAGAACACTTAATTCAACCCTTAAAAACCGACAAGTCACATTAGCAGCCTAAATTAATTTTAACCTAGATGAGAACTGGCTCATCAAGTTGTTTATTTTTTCCAATACAACATTCAGTTTTAAAACGGATTGCAGCAACTAATGGAGCTAAATATTATGCGCGGTTTTGTGTTATCAGCCACTCGCGTTGAAGATTCGTTGTTCAGATTTCTTATAACGAACTGAAAACGGTTTGAATTGAACACAGAGTGAGTCTTTCAACTTCAAATACTGCCCACGCACGATTATACTTCATCAATTTTCGAAGGTATTGTCGCTATTACCACGGGAGAATGACACCATCGCCGCCACCACTCAAGCTCCCCCGCCGCTCCGATGGTTTGCTTGGTCGGCAATTGGCACGATGTTATACCACCTTGGAGAGTGACACATTTTGCCCTCTGGTGTCATTGGTCTGGCATATTAGGCCTATTTGGCCTTCGTAGGTACCTAAATACTATTTAGTAAATATTCACTAATGCTAATTATATACTCAAATATAGGTCTCATAAGGCCTGGACTGGCAGGGTCGGTGGGTTGGGATTCCTTGGGCGCAGCTCTGGCCTGAAAATTGCCTCTATTTACGAAACAGTTTTATGACTTTTATTTTTTTCTTTCAGTTACTGTGTTAACTAAAAACAAAACTACCGTGTTAAAAATTTAATAAAACGAGGTTGCATTGGCATGAGTGCAGTTGCAAACTACAGTAAATCATAGGTCAGGCAGAGAACGACACAGCCGTGCCGTCAGCCCTCCACCATCTCGCAGGATGCAGGACATTTGCTTCATTTGTCGAGCGTTCGTTCGTTTGGGGCCTTCGTGGATTCTAGTCAACCATGTTGACGATTGCAGGCAGGCGGGTACATTTCCCGGAGATTATTTCCCTTTTGTCTTTCTTTTGAGGTCAAAAGGATCATTCCCACCCGCCCTCCTCACTAGCCAATACGTGCCTAAGTGTAATCACATAAATGTTAGGCCTAATCACAAGTGTTGATCCAGTAATCAGAAATATACTTCACAATCTCACCTTGGCAATGAGTGTTTGGAGGGGGAGGAGGAATATTTCCGATGTGAACTCCATTCCCTGTTCTACTCTGGGTACAGGTACCCTATGAACTCTTCAGGTTGCCATGACGACTTCTCTTTTACCATCCATCTCGTTTTAAAGACACGAGTCATTGGAATGCTTTCTTGGAAATTCTAATCCCCCAAGGCTTGCAACGCACCTAATTACTCTTTTAGAACAATTACGAATTAATCCCACAAGGGAGGAAGGAAGGGCTCCGGGCTAATCTGAGAGTCCCACACCAAAGGCAAACCGCCCCAGTCGACACGCGCCTGACACGTTTTAACCCCAACTAGAAACTCCAAGTTCGCTGCAGAATTTAAATGAGACAATTTGAGACGAAAAGTATTCTGCGTAGAAAGAAGGCCACCCAACGGACTTTCAGTACTTTAAGTAGTAATTAGCCTGAGGGAAGGGACTTTTCATACGACTTTTCCGTGGTTTTAATCCTTTGTGGCGAATGTTCAATAGATACCCATCTCACGAGGTTTAAGCTGATTCGAAGTTCCTCCTTATATGCTGTTTCTTTAAATTCTAAAGCCAGAGACTATAGGTATGGCAATATGAACTCTTCAAAAATGATGAACAGTTACCGTTCTATGAGCAATGAAAGCCAATATTTACCAAACAAACAAACTGGTAGTAGGAAATACGCCCAACCTCCGAACGAACAAACAACGAACATAACGAACAAATGTTCATGGTTTAAACGACAGGTGCACGCACTGATCAATAGTTCACTGCTGCGACACCATTGAAATATAAGTAAAAAAAATCCGTGATGAATGAAGGCTTACTGAATCTTAGCTATTTTTAGTGTATATGTATTCGCTGTTGTGAAGTTGTGTTTACTTTTATTTTTTCTATATGATTATATCAACTTGTGGATGTTGAATTAACTAATTATCGGACAAAGTTTATATCAGCGTTCGCTAAATGGTTATTAATTTAATGCTTCACAAGAAATTAAGCGACCATATGTTATGGTTATGAAATTTCTAGTTTATAAGAAATACAAAACTTATGCCACAGCCGAATGAGGGAACAGAATGTTAACAATTAGTCGTCGCTCGATTTGTCACGAACTATGTGTCCCTCCATTTCCCTAATAGACTGAATTTATGTGTCAAGATCTGATCAGAGGTCTTGGATAATGGCCCCGAACAAACTTAGCTTAGATTTTAACCCGCTCCCAGCCATAGCCATGGTGCCAGAAGGAGATAGGGACAATTTTGCTAGGTAAATCCCATCGGAAAGTCCGAGGTTCTTTTACATACCACAATCGACATGAGCACGAGACATCACAGGGTCCTTCTCTTCCCGGAAGTACCAGGCGTGGCTGAGACCGAACTTGAACCCGGGACCTCTAGCACATGAAACGGTCATGCTAACCATCAGGCAACCTTGCCCCACGACCCCGGACAAGCAGACGAGTGCACAGGCGAGCTCATAGTGCCATGACTAAGGTTTAAAGTATGCTTCGCAAGCAAGCTTTGGCAGTGACCAGGCCCCCACGGCGAGACGACTGGGCCCGATAGTAAATGAAAACCGTAAATGTAAATGAAAACCGGGATAAAAGACCTTTTTGGTTCCTTTTCAAAGCCTCTTTCGTGGAGCATTTCAGTTCGTGACCTTTGTATTTATTTTAGTTCTCTCCTCCTTTTACAGCAGCCGTGAATATGACCGTGATTGCGTTACGTGAACTGCCTTATATTTTTAAAGAAAGACTAATTGGGATGAATTTGTTGGGGCGCATAAGAAAGACGTTCTATCCCATGGCAGCAAATGTGGTAGATTTCGTTAAATGTGGTTTATACCATTTGTTTTCCAGCGTTTCCCCATACTTCTCCGCTTTAAACCCAGGTAAGACGAACGAGACACAGGTAACCAAAGGGCGGCAATTCCAGGGAGCAGTTAGACTCGTCTTTTTCGCGTTCACGTTCTCAAATGTACCCTTTTTGCGAGGTGGTGGACGGCTGACTTACATTCCTCAGTGAGTCAATTACCTTTTAAAGTTGCTGTTCGGATTAGAAGATGGACGTTTCGAAGCACGCAAAATAGCCAATTTTCCTAACCGTTTTGTAGCCCCAAATCACCCATTCGCCGCCATGTTCTTTTTTTCTTTTTCGCGGCCATGCAAACAAACGAGCTAAATTGGCGCATTAGCAAAGAATTATTGGTGTGCACGAGTAGGCTTAATTTGGGGCGATTTATTTCTAATGGCCACTGGTGTTCTCTGCCGTTCGCATTTGAAAACGCCTATTGAATCACCCAGGAAAGGTTAAGCCCGGATCCGAGGCTGCAAAAGTTGCGGTGAGGGCGTTGTTAGAAGAATTACCACACCGGAACGAGACTTTCCGAAAAGGTGGTCAAACGGATGAATAGTTACGAACGTCATCATTATTCTCGTTTCGTATTTGTAAAAAGGCGTGTGTCAGATTATATCAGATTTGCAAATATTCTGCGGGAAAAAAACGTAAACGTACTGTGAATAGAATAGAATATACGTTGTCGGCCAATAAACTTAGAGCTTTTTGAAGGCCCAAGTGGCAGTTGTTAAGTGGAAGATACCACCACCAGGACAGATTATTTTTTGCCTCATGAGGGAGGAAATCGGTGGACCCGGAGGAAACCCTTGTTCAACAGGCGGGAAACAACCGGAGAAAAACCCGCACATGGATACTTCACCAAAATCAGCATGCTCGCAGCTACCCGTGTACATCCTTTGTTCTTCAAAATTAGCGTTGTTCAAATTTTCGCTTGCCTTTTCATTTTTACCTCGAAAGAGGAGACCTTGCTACATATAAAACTAGCATCGTACCCGGCTTCGCCCGGGGATTTGTTTGACCCGTGGTTGTTTCCCCGTATTTGCTCGGTGCTGCCTGATCGTTCAATGCAACAGTCAATTTTTCTTTGTGTAAAACTTCCCCTTGCCATCAATCGTGTCCCTCCGTAAAGCAATGTCGTAATCAAATAGTGGCTCTAACATAAGAACTGCCCCACCAACGGGCATTCCCCGTTCAGACCCCTCCCCACTCCCAGTAGCGTGCGAAAAATAACTGTCCTTCGTACATGACGTCATTTAAGACATGCCTTTGCGATTACCGCGCAGAGCAAATTGTTAGTCGAGGCAACAATGTGCCAATTTCAACTTCTTTTCAGGGCAACAACGTCCCAGTTTCAACTTCAAGTCAAAGAATTGACACACTCGCATGTTTTCATTGTTCCTCTTCCGGGGGTCGTTGCGGTTGCTTCATTTCTGGTATGAGACTTTGGTTTATAATGTAAGAAGATGAGTTTTTTATTTCACTTTTTCTATCAGCTTGGAGAAACTACTGGTTGAATTTCCGAATTGCTCAACTGTAAACAAAACCTATTGGGGTGGAGATAGCTAGCTCAGTCGGAGAACTCTGTGTGCGAGACTTATAAGTAACTCTCACTGCTACAAAAAGGTTTCTGCTGCAATCTTTGGAATAGAACAATGATATGGATAGGAAACTTTCCTTTCGTGGGTCAGCGTCTGCAGTCAAAAGCCCGCCTGGCCCCATCGAACTGCTATGACTCTACTTGAAACTTTTGCTCGAAGTTTTTTTTTGAACTGCTGTCGTCATTGCTATTGACGCCAGGACCGGTATTTTTAGCTAAACATCAAATTGTAGCATTACGAGCATAAGAAATGACAGCATCTATTGATTTTATGATAACGGTCGTGTCAGTATGGCTAAGCAGATGGCTTCGGCGTTGGTCTCAATGGTCGATGGTACAATTCCCTCTCAGATGGTCTGTCATTTAAGTCCAAACAGCTAAGGAACTAAGTTTGCATATGTATTCATACAGAACAAATAGTTTGGTCTGTGAGAATCAAGATTCTAAACCCGTCTAGTTTCGCGATTCCAGCTCACTTCCTTATTTTGATCTGAACCGGTGGTTTTAACATAATTTTGACGTACGAGTTTACCAAATTTGGTTTTAAAACATTAAATTTTACAATAACTACTAAATAACTTAGTTGTCACTAAATAAATAGACGTAATTCGCTGTATGTCATATAAAGGTGGTTTACTCGTTATTGCTAGTGTATGATTTTAGCTGTTGGGTTTAGCTGATGCTGTTAAGGTAGTAAGTGATAGGGCAGTTACTTTCCAAAGACGGCAAAACACCGGGAGAGGGTAAAGTCCGAGAAACTTAATCACCGTGCAGTATGCACGGGTCCAGCTAGTTATTTATTATTAAATGAAGTTATAGTAAATCCTTCTTAAACCTAGGCTAACGATCTAGTAAATTATTTTGTTAGCAGTATCATTGTGTGAACATGACAGAGATTGGTTATAGGGCAGTGACACAACGTAGTATTATTGTGTATAACTCTGTGGTAGAGTCAGTAACTGGGTTAGCTGCAAGGAGCACTGGAGGGCGAAAAGAGGGTGGTCTTATAACCTGAAGGCAATGCTATTAGACTGGATTTCTTAAGGCTATAACGCGCGATTTCTGTTGTTGGAGAAAACAACGTTCTTTTAATCCTAAGAAATCTGCTCTCAAAGCACTGTCTTGACTAGAAGTGCCGTTATTTTCCGTTACATTTTAATCTAGTGCACCTTGTAGCTATTACCTCCAAATGGTGTCTCGTAGCCAATATGACGTCAATTGACGCTGCTCTATATTTCGGTCGGCAGCAGGATAGGAAACGTTTACAGCAAAGGTATCGGGTAGGATCGAATCAGTTAAAAGTAATTTCGATCAATCCGTAGGTTTATAACGTACGCCTTATATCACCGCTTAGCTTGACCAATGACTAAAGGAAAGGAAAAACGTGTTTCAGAAGACAGTATCCAAGATTAGATTCTAACCTTTCCATGAGATCGTTAGAAGCCATGGAATTATTTCCAAGCTTTTCTACTTAACTCAAGTGTTCAGAAGACATAGGATTTGTTTGTTGTGTCCAGACTAACTGAGCCTCCAGTCCCTCCCCCCAAGGTCCGTACTCTGATATTTTCTGGTAGGTTACCTCACATACTGATCCTGATTGGCTATTGCTTGTTTTTCTTCTTTTGTGGTTTTTTTTTGGTCCACGTGTCTGTAGCGTTATACGCGGTGCGTGCGGCAAAACAGGAATTGTTCCATAAAGCCTTCTTTCTGAAGGAAAAAGAAAAATAAGATCAGACCACTTTTCTGGATTCGCAGACTGATCTCTGTAAACATCTGGATTTTGTTTATTTGACTCGTTGGTTTTATAAAGATTTCCACTTCGAGATTGTGCGTATCTTCGAACGAAAAAGCAATCTGGTCTTGGTCTTTTCATCAAAACTAGACGTCGGAGTCTTTAAATGGGAGGCCGGGTTTTTTTGGATTTGTGTATTAGCAAATAATAAAGAAAAAGAAAAAAAAGGGGGTTGCTATGGCGAACTGGAATCGTTATTAAGGTTTTATTTTTCTTTGGGTTTCCTGATCACTAGTGACTGTTGCTATGAAGATGTAACTGTTGTCAAGCTGCAAAAACTGCAAAATAAAAAAAGATGCAGCAGAACGAGCGTGAGTGAAACCTTTCTAAGTTTGTTGGCGGCAATAGAAAAGTAATGTCATCTAAATACTAGGCCTATTATAAAAGTTTGATGTTGGATTGGAATAGACATGAGTCGTCACAGAGCGCGAATAGTATCAAGCTACGTGGTACATATTAATAGGGCCACTCAAAGATGGAGCGACTAGAGAAGATAGTTCATTCCCGAGTTCCTGTAGTATTGTTTTAGTGAATACTGATTGGGACCGTGGTGTGACGTCATATTCACCAATCCGCCAAGTCCCCCGAAGAGCCAACAGAGTGCTGCAAGGGAAACATGTGACTGGTAGATTTGTGCAAAACGGAGTTTTAAAAAATAAAATCTCTATGTTCCCGTTGTTAGACGACGAAAAAAAAGCATTTCCTTTAAAAAAGCAAACTATAATAAAACGGAGATTAGGTTTTTTTTTTATGAATTTCCGTTTATCGAGCAAGCCAACAGTCTCATTTTATAGATGCGCTTCCTCGCAATTTACTGCTTGGTTGACAATGCTGGCTTCACTTTTTCTGGTGTAATATGACGTCACTAACACCAGCATGGCCGTCTTCTTACTGTATAGATTGCCTTCTCCTTCCCGCGACATGGCTGCCTCCTTCGTTTAATTCTTGGCCTGACCCCAAAGTAAGTTTGTAACGTGAAAAATGGTCTATTGGTGCTTCTTGTCCTACCAAAATTATCATTTTTCTTTGGCGCCTGCAATGCTGCGTCATGTCCATGTTGGTCGCGGTTATTGGAGACTGTGCTATCCAGTTATCTATTCGTATCAGTGGGGTTGCCTGCTATCATTTCTCTAAGGCGAGTGAACATTCGTGAACCAAATGTGTCTGCGTAAAAATTTTTTAAACCCCGAATTTAATGTTTTTGTTGTTTCAAACCAGTACTGACATAATACGAAAATCGTTACAGCGTCTTGCGCCGTCATCCGCCATGTTGGAAACACGAATGGCAGCTGGAAGCGCAAGTCCATCTTTTGCCGCTAAAGTGCATTAAATAAGGGCGGCGAGATACTGAACATGACCGTTTACCAAATTGTTTATCCGACCTTCCCATTTCGCAGACTTTTCAAGAGAGTGGAGACGGAGGAAGGGCGGGAGTATCCATAGGAATCCATAGGAACCTTTCTATAATAAAGGTTTAAAAAATAAACGGAGGCCACTGCCGGATTTTAAGCGAATCCCAAACACTTTTGGTTTTAAAAATATACACCGTTAACAACGCTTTAAATAGCGATAGAAATTAATAGATATTTCACCTCTCTTTGGAAACTGGCTCCAGGACAAAATCTGAACTTAAAATATTAAATCAACTTCTTAGCCTCTCCATTCTTAGTCTCTTCGTTCCTGCGTGCGACAACTACTTATTTTTTAACTTGGCATGGCTTTTAAAGAATATGAAGTAGTGGTCCACATAGTAAAAAAAAAAGGGCATGATTCTGTGGCCATAGGGCAAATGATACTTTTTTTTCACTCAAAATCAAATTCCGCAGGGACTGGAATGTGGGTTTTGGTTGTAATGAAACGGAATTGATCGATGGTGGTGGATTGGGACAAAGTCAGCTTCCGTGCACGAATGTTTTAATGGTTAAGGTAAGATGGAAAATGCTCGCTCGCCTTCACAGGAATAAACTGCTAATGGGATGTGAATGAATGATAGTGAATATTTGGGGTTAAGACGTTACTGAAATAAGAAAATTGGGGGAAAAAATGTAATTATTTTAGCCGAAATATATTAGAGACTAGCTGGCCCGTGCATGTTGCACGGTGATTTAATTTCCTGGACTTAGCCTCTCTTGGTGTTTCGTCGTCTTAGTAAAGTAACTGGTGCTTTAAATTTCTCTACCCTTCCCCCAACATACAGTGCCTGGTCCCTGACTTACCCCACATCCCACTGCATGCCCTCAGGCAGTGTAGGGTCTGTATGCCTTCCCGCCCTTCCCCTCCCCTGGTACCCCCGGTGTTTGGTCTTTCCCTCACCCTGAACACCTTGCCCCCCTGCCTCCCACTGCACGCCCTCTGGCGCTTTCTGGCACTTTCAATTTCTTTCCCTCCCCCCCCCCCAAACCCACACCCCTGCCCCCTCATGCCCCCCCCCCGACCACCCTCCGGCGCTGTACGGTCTGCATCCGCCCCCCCCCCCCCCCACCCCCCTGATTTTTGGTTTTTTTTTAAAAATTTATTCCCCCCCCCCCCCAAAAAAAAAAACACCCCACCTCCTCTCGGCCCCACCCGCATTCCCCCTTCTTCTTGATGCCCGCATTCAGTAAGCTAATAATGTGATCTCCCCTTCTCATCCTCCCTTCCCCTTCCTCTCTCCCTCCTCTTCTCCCTTCCCCTACTTTTCTCCCTTTCCCCTCTGTCAGCTTGTTCAGAAATGAACAGCGCCATGATTTGTTTAGATTAATCATGTTTGTGACTTCAGGAGCTATTGACCTTGCACACCAATCCCCAGTTCCTGAGTCAACATTGAGTGAAATGCCGCACATGGGCAGTACAGGTTTCCTGGAGAAGAAACTCCGAGAAAGTTCCAGGCCAGGAATCCGGAAGTAAATAAACCAGTTGGAAGGCGACGTCACGAACGTTTTGTGGAAGACAGACTTCCAACTCAGCCTCCTACGTGAGCAGCCCTAAGCTGCTTACTGTCCAACTTTCCTATTATGTAAAGTTTAAATTATAACTGTTATGTATAGTTTTCTGTCATGCCTATTAAACTCTTATTTAGAGTTACAAAGTTTAAAGTCTTTGAAAGAATCCACAGTCGTAGTTAAAATACTCACCTCTAACAAGTGGTAACAGGAGCGTGTGAATTTTTAGGCAGAACGTAAAAATATTAATTCACTTCCCAAACCTAATACGAAAAATGTTCGGGCGCTATTCATCAGTATTTTTTCGGAAATAATACTCGTATGCAGTGGTATTCACCGTCAAGTCAAGACTGGAGCCACGACAAGATTGGGAAAGATGTTCCAAAATGGCAGAAAACACGACAGCTTCAAAGGACAGGCAGCAGGACCTAAAAGGCAAGTACAAAATATTGTCAGCGGTTGCGAAGTCCAGCCAAACAGTATAGAATGGCGTGTCAAAGTTTTTTTAAACTAAGAAGAATGAAAGTAATCCCGCCGGAGTAATTTAAAGGGTTTACACGTAGCCTAGGTGTGTACTAGCTGAAGTTTAATGATGGCAGAAGCAGCTTTAAAAATGTCTAGTATCCAAAATTTACAGCTTCTGGATGGGAAGAATTATGCTACTTGGTCAGGCAGGGTAGAAGCGTTGCTTAAGCACCAGTGCGTTTGGAATTTGTTGATGTCAGGAAAAGATAAACCTGTTGACGAAAAGGAATTAGCAAAATGGGAACTAGCTAACGAAAAAGCATCTGGCCTAATATTGCTAGCTGTAGATAACGTCAAGGTTCAAGTGCCAAGAAATTTAACTGACGCATCAAAAATATGGAAGCATCTAAAAGATAGATACGAACCCTCCAATATTTTGAGGTATTTGTCGCTACGAAGACAGTTGCACGACTTGCGTAAAACTAGTGATATGTCAATAAGTGAATACTTGGGAAAAATCGGGACTATATTTGAAAGCATAGCCCAAACCGGTAAAACCATTGATGATGAAGAGAAAGCATGCTACATTATACTAGGCTTACCAGTTTCCTATGACAACTTAATAACAAGTTACTTAGCACCTTTAAAGAAGGATGAAAAGCTTAAATGTGAAGACATAGAACATTTATTAATAATGCACGAGTCTAAACAAATTGCATTGTCTGAAAATAAAACTGTTTCAGAGACGACTTACTACGCAAATCAAAGACAGCAGCTGAGAGGACAGCAGATTCAATCCGACATCACGTGCTACAGACGCGGCGGAAAAAATCACAAGTCCAGTACCTGCAGCTCTCCAGCCCCACCCCGAGACCAAAGAAGAGGACGTGGCCGAGGACGAAGCAAGTGGCGTGGTAATCATAATAATTCTCAAAGAGAAATTTCTGCAAGTAAGGAAAGTGTGTCATGTTTCACGTATGCAAAGTATGTTAACGTAAGAGCATACGCAGCAAAAACAGGATGGAATTTAAAAAATGCACTAGTGGTCGATTCCGGTTCAGCGCGGCACATATCCTGCAATAAAAATTGGTTTGCAAGCACGTATAACATTGAAACTGAAAGTGTAAAATGTGCAACGAAGGCTGACCCAGTCTCGACAAATACAGAAGGTGTTGTAAAAATAGACACAAATGGTGTAGTACTTTCCATGCAAAGAACTTTATTTTTACCTGAATTCGAAGTGAATTTATTTTCTGTAGGACAAGCAATGAAAGCCGGCCTCCGCATAGTTTTTGATCAAGATCACTGTGAAATAATTCAGAAAAAGACAGACCGTCTAATAGCATCAGCAAGTTATATTGCCGGAATATTTATAATTAATGACCCAAAAATAACTCGGTCATACAGTTTAGTATCAAGTTTAAAGAGTGGAAACCTGTCGCAAATACAATTAGAGTCAAGTGCAAAGAGTAGTAAAACTTTTGCTCAAGCCAGTGTTAACCAGCCAGCGTATCAAACTAACTTAAAGCCTAACTCTGACGTAGGTCAAGTGCCCGCATTTCCCTGCACGCAAAATGCCGACAAGCATGCCAGGCAAATAAAGTTAAAGCAAGGTGTCTTCAATAAAAGCACTTACGTGTGGCACAAGAGGTTTATGCATGTTTCAGCTTTAACGTTAAAGAAAATGGCCAAATCAAATGCACTACGTGGTTTTTGCCATAAATCATTAATAAAACCACGACCAAATGCATGTAGTGACTGTCTCCAAGGAAACATAAAAACAAAGCCTTTTAAAACTATCAATGCAGATCGCATACCCGAGCGCTTAAGTATTGTTTACTCTGATATTGTTGGGCCGTTTCCTACCCCAACAATGGCAGGCTCTTATTATTTTGCAACATTTATTGATGGCAAAAGTCGATTTGTTCAGGTAGCGTTCCTGAAAACGAAGGATGAATTGTTTGAAAAATTTAAGCAATATAAACTCAAAGCTGAAGCCGCAACGGGTTGCAGAATAAAGGTTTTCCAATCTGACCACGGGGGGGAATATGAATCAAAATGTATGGAAGATTTCATGCTGCAAAATGGAATTAAACACCAGTTCTCCCCCCCTTACTCCCCTTCCTCCAATGGAATTGCAGAGAGGCAGAATTTGACGATAATGAGTTTGGTCCGAGCAACATTAGTCCAGGCAAAATTACCAACAAAGTTTTGGGGTGAATTAGTAAATACTGCAGTTTACATTCGCAATCACTGTACTAATGTAAGAAACAAATTTAGGACACCAAGACAAATGTGGGAAAACACGAAATATAAACCCACGGTAAAATATTTTAGAGCAATTGGTTGTCTTTGTTTTGCGCTCAAACCACCATTGAAACGTTCAAAGCTAGATGCTAGAGGAATTCCATGCATAATGATCGGCTATGATCAACAATCCAGAGCGTACAGACTATATGACATTTATAATAAGAAGATAATTGTTAGCAGAAGTGTAACCTTCCAAGAGGATGTACTAGGCTCATCCAGACTGGCCGACAACAATGAAGTCCAAAATGGTAAAGACCTAGACTCGCTAATTATTGACTTGTCATTCAATCCAACGGAAGTTGAAGACAAGGTCGAACCACTACAACTTCAACCTACCCAAGTTTCACCTCGACCGCAAGTGCTGCAGCCAATGGTTCAGACCCCAGAAGTTCGACTAACCAGAAGTCGCGCCCTAAGAGAAGGGATAGTTGTCCCAGAAATCCACCAGAAGACTTCGTCAGAGGGGGACACAGCTCACAATGCCGTTTTTGCCGAAGCCTCTAATGATTTCAAGAAAACGGAAGATGACTATGTTTTTGCATTGAATGCTACTCCTCAAGAACCGAGAACTGTAACTGAAGCCATGAACAGTCCGGAAGCAAACCAATGGAGAATAGCCATGAATGACGAGTACGGATCTCTCATAGCAAACGGAACATGGGAGCTAGTGGATCTACCAGAGGGCGCCCACACTATAGGAAGCAAGTGGGTGTTAAAAATAAAGAAGAATGCCAAAGGCGAAATAGAGCGCTACAAAGCACGCCTAGTGGCAAAAGGATTTGCACAAAAATATGGAGCCGAATTCCAAGAAATTTACGCACCTGTCGCCGGACTTTCCACCATCAGACTTTTAATTTCAGTAGCCGTCCAGAAAGGTTACTATGTAGATCAATACGACATAAAAACTGCCTACTTGAACGGTTTCCTAGGAGACGGAGAGCAAATCTACTTGGACCAACCTGAAGGGTTCATCGTTCAAGGTCATGAGCACCAAGTATGTCGTATAATCCGTAGCCTCTATGGCTTAAAACAAAGTGCACGAAGGTGGTACATACGTTTCGCCGAGGAGATGCAGAAGAATGGCTTGAAGCGGTGTCGCTCCGACACTTGTGTATTTTTCCTCAGAGAAGGCAAAGAAATATGTCTGTTAATTGTATACGTGGATGATGTTGCCGCCATCACTTCCAGTCCGAAGATGCGACAGTTTGCAAGAAGCGTTTTGACGAAAAGCTTTGAAATTCACCCTCTTGGCCCAATAAATTTTATGTTGGGAATCCAATTTTCAAAGACTCAAGATGGTGCTATCACCATGAACCAGACGCAGTACATCAAGAAAGTTCTGTCACGTTTTGGGATGCAGGATTGCACACCAGTGACGACTCCCTCAGTACCAAGAGGACAAGAAACACGAGAATTAACTGAATGTCCAGACAAGATTCCACTACGAGAACTTGTTGGTGCACTCTCTTACATTTCAAATGGCACACGCCCTGATATTTCCTTCGCTGTGAACTGCTTAGCACAACGTGCATCCACACCTACAAGGGAGGATTGGCAAGCTGGAAAGAGAATCCTTCGATACTTGCAGGGAACCAAGGAGCAGAGCTTAGTCTTACGACCAGATCACACCGGACTCCAAATCTACACTGATGCGAGTCATGCAAGCGATTTGGAAACTCGCAGGTCCACAACAGGAGTAGTGGCAACTTATGGCGATGTACCTTTCCTTTGGAGATCAAACCTACAAAGGACAGTTTCCCTGAGCACCATGGAATCTGAGTATAAGGCGATTTCCCAAGGCGTACAAGAGTGCCTCTGGACTAGAGAACTATTAATTGAAACAGGCATCATACCTGCCGATGGTGTCAAGCCTACACCACTTTGCACGGACTCACAAAGTGCTCGTGCCCACGCAGTGAGCTATGTGGAAAAATCACGCACAAAATACATAGACATTATTTATCACCATGTGCGTGAACGAATAGAAGACAAAAGTGTGGAAATACTTTACATCCCCACAAAATCAAATGTTGCCGATTTATTAACAAAATCGCAGCCTGGACCAAGACAAAACTTGTTGACTAATAAATTAAATGTTTTTGTTTCCAGGTAAACCTCCTTCAGTCAGAGGGGGAAATTGTCAGCTTGTTCAGAAATGAACAGCGCCATGATTTGTTTAGATTAATCATGTTTGTGACTTCAGGAGCTATTGACCTTGCACACCAATCCCCAGTTCCTGAGTCAACATTGAGTGAAATGCCGCACATGGGCAGTACCGGTTTCCTGGAGAAGAAACTCCGAGAAAGTTCCAGGCCAGGAATCCGGAAGTAAATAAACCAGTTGGAAGGCGACGTCACGAACGTTTTGTGGAAGACAGACTTCCAACTCAGCCTCCTACGTGAGCAGCCCTAAGCTGCTAACTGTCCAACTTTCCTATTATGTAAAGTTTAAATTATAACTGTTATGTATAGTTTTCTGTCATGCCTATTAAACTCTTATTTAGAGTTACAAAGTTTAAAGTCTTTGAAAGAATCCACAGTCGTAGTTAAAATACTCACCTCTAACACCCTCGTCTTCTCCCTTCCCTTTCTCTCTTCTTCCCTCCCTTCTCATGCCCAACATCTTCCCTCTTCTTCCCTCTCCTCTTCCCTCTTCTTCTACGCCTCCTTTTAACCCCTTCTTCTCCACCACTCCTCTTCTCTTCTAAAGTGCCAGAACCCTCCCATGTATGTTCTTGGTGTTGCCGTGTTGGTCTTGGTCTTGGTGTTGTTCTACATTGCCAGAAATTTGTGAGGGGACCTTGGGTATCCCCGAGCAAAGCGCACAGTAACGGTCCAGTGGGTAGCATCCTCGTCTCTAAACCAAGCAAATACTTGTTCGAATCCCACGACTGACTTTTAAAAAGTATGAGAATATAATTCATGCAACTAAAGGTTAAACGAACATTTCGTCGAGATTTTGGGCCAATAGCCCCAAAACAAGCATAGCCTACCTGTAATTCACTGAATTCTAAAAAAAAGCCCTATCATTTAGTAAGTCAGCATTCAGGCTAATTGTTTCCGCCAATTTTGAAACAATTCATGTATGTTATCTTTAACAACAAAAGAGGGTAATAATTGTTGCAATTCTAATTTTTGTTCATTTACTGAAACAATGCAGCTTAGCTATGAAAGCCTGCATCTACGAAATAAGTAGAAAATCTATCGTTGAGAGCTGCCAATTTCCGGCCGGTAGCTTAGTTTGGTTTAAAACTATCATATCAAAAACCAAAACTCGTAAAAGGGGCCTCCAAGTTCCGAATGGTTCAGCCCTTCAAAGGAGTGATATCAACACACCAAAACATTCGCCAAGTTAATCGCACCACTTAATAGTTCGAAGGTTAAATGAAAACTAGAACATTGCTACTGTTTCATTTAACGTCCAAAGTATTATTCGGTGCGGTTAAGTTGGCAAATGTTTTGGTGTGTTGATATCACTCCTTTGAATGGCCGAATCATTCGGAACTTAGCGGCTCATTTTACCAGTTTTTGTTTTTGATATGACATCAGTCCTATTTTTTTAATTGTGTGACTCAACTCCACTACCGTGCAGACCAACACATGGCACGTCAACAAGAAATTGGTTTTCAACACTTTGCTACTACCTTTTGCCTAGAAGCCGAACCATTCTCAACTTAGTCACCTCTTTATAGGTTTTTGATTTGGTTTTAATTTTACTGTAATTTGTTTTATTTCATTGTTTTTGGTGTGTTGATATCACTCCTTTGAAGGGCCGTACCACTCTTAACTTGGTGGCCTCTCCACCAGTTTTTGGCTTTGTTTATTTGGTTTGTTTTGGAGCTTGATTTACCCAATCAATCTCCTATACGCTAGCAAGCGAGCATGGCCATGTCAGTATGGCTGAGTGGTAGAACTCCGGCCTTTGGTTCTAAGGGTCGTGGGTTCGATTCCCCACTCAGGCAGTCTGACATTTAAGTCCAAAAGGCAACGTAAATAGGTTTGCATCCGTATTTATTTAGCAAGCGAGGTCGGCATGGTATGACTCCTCCTCATCACCCGAAGACCGATTTTCCTAAATAAATTAGGCTGCGCATGCGCCGATTCTGACGTCATGTATTTGTGATCCCTATAATCAACATGGCTGTCGTTCTCGATCCGACGAATCGACGCAACTATAACGTAACTCTGGACTAACAAACTAGTGAATACTTATTATGAAACGTAAGTGGGACTGTTCAGAACATAAAAATTGTATTCGAGTGTATTAAGCTACAATCGGCAATGTGGAATTTAGTTAGGCTCGATAGCCACTGAAAGGAACGACTTTGCGGTCGTATGCGCAAGGCCAGCTGAGATAATAGCTCCTTCCTGGTTCAACTCTTATCTCAGGTAGCCTTGCCTATGCGCGACCTACCGGCGTAGTCGCTGGTTAGCTTTTTTGGCACGCCGCCGGCAATTCTCCCTACGTTTTTAACAATTCCAGCACGAAGTGTCGTTAAAAATTTGAAATAAAAGTAACAACTACCCATCAGAGACCACAGCCGTAAGTTACATTTATATTTAAATTCCTGAACATTGTGATCATTCATTCTGACTACCACAGGGTCTCATCACAAAATACGTGTAGAACATCGTTTTTTTGTGGTTGTTGTAGAACATCGTTTTTTCCCCGTCCCACCAAGTAAAATTAGGGTGCCGGTAACAGACACTGGGTCTGCATACCGTTATTTAAACCCAAACAATTTAGCATAAATAAGTCTAAACTAATTACCTTTCCTCCCGCCATACAAAAAAAATCTTACAATTTTTTTCTTTTTTGGGGCGGAGGGGTGGAGTTTCCCCACCCCCTCCCACTGCAGTCCGTTGAACATTCGAGCCTTAGCTTGAAAATTTTCAACAACAATATGCGCTACCACATATGCCGTACAAAATCAAGCTCCATAGATAACAGTTGTGTTATTGTTACAGTTGGTTTATTTTTCGTGAATTGGACGTGAATACAATTTCTTTGGCAACGTTGTTTAGATTTTTCGTGCTACACTAGTGTGTGTCTAGGCACGCACGTCAGTATACACGTTGTCATTATCCGAACTTTGGCCGTCCAATGAGAGACGATGCCGACAATACTAACAATGGTTATAACAATATTTTCGTACTTACGCGCCATCCCATATCATCCCCGTTACACCCCTAGGCTCCAAACCATAAAAGGTACGCAGTTCGTATCGTACTGCACCCATTCGTTCAATTTCATAGCTGGAAGCCTTCCCGTTATCTCGGTATCGATGAAGAATCACCCTATGTAAATTAACATGGGGATGAGCGGACTAGAATTAGCTAGCTAGCTAGCTACACATTTGCAACGTTATTGAGGGCCAGATTTTGCATTGAAAGCAGCTTAGCTGGCATTCCTACACGAGTTAATTTTTGTCAGGTGGGTCATTACTCTCGATTTCAACACAATTTAAGCTTTTGTACCGCATTATTATTTTTATCCAAATACCTGAAATGTGCCCAACTCTGCTTCAGGATATTAGACACTGACTCTATGGCGTCGCGCTACAATGGTTTACAACCTCGACAATTGAATTGATTGAATTGATGTGATGTTTGTTGTGATTATTGTAGCCTAACTTGGCGCGACACAGTAGCGTGTGTCTAGATATGCCTTTAGCTGAAACACGGATGCTTTCATTTTACCCGTCAACAATCAACTGTTTGGACGAAAGTTCGTAATACATATCACGTGCTCCAAGAATTGTTAGGTACCGTAGCAAAGACATAGCGGGGTAGTTCGTGTCTGCGGGTTACCATTTCCGGACAGTCCTGGGATTCTTCGGTGCAACCGGGCGCTTTCAGCTGTGAACAGCTGTTGAGCTTTTGTCAGACTAACAGTTTAGGATTAGTTTTAGGAGTGTAGTGGAGTGGAGTGTTTGAGCATGGATCAGTTGTGTACTCCTGTATTCTGACTTTTCCTGTATAGGTTAAGTGTAGCTTAAGTTTAGAATGGAGAGTGTAGCGTACGGGCTGGTAGTCTCCAGTAAGTGTAACCCAAAACAAAAATTTTTAAGGATTTCCGCCAAGCTTTTCGGCCGTGTAAAGTCGTGATATCAAACGCCAAGCTCTTTCATCAAGCTAATTCCACCGAGTAATAGTTCGAAGGTTAAATGAAATATATGAAAATTGCTTACTGCGCAATTTTCAATTATTTCATTTAACGTTTGAAGTCTTAGTCGGTGGGATTAGCTCGGCGAAAGAGCTTGTCGTTTGATATCACGACTTCACACGGCCGAAAGGCTTGGCGGGAATCCTTAACAAGTTTTGTTTTGGGGTAGATATCAGTTGTTTTTGGTCCAAATTGATGAAATCCATTTGTTTTTCTTAGCAATTATGAGATGGAAATACCAATCTAGTTATCTGGTCCATTTCCCTTTTTTTTGTGTTGGCTTTCATTACATGTTGACGACAGCAGTCACCTTTTTTATATGACAGCATTTCATATTAGTAATGAAGACGAACGGATTTATTTAATGTTCAGTTTGACATTGTTGCATAATAACAATGTTTAAAACAATGTAAAACAATCAATTTGGTCGTTTGGAGCTTCCTAACCTCCTAACCACTTAACCAATTAGAAAGGTCCATATGAAATGGGCACATCTCCGTAGCAATCCTATAAAATAAGCTAAAAACCAACTTTATTCACAGCATGGAAGAATTTATTTCGTGATACAAAAAAAGCGTGACCAGTAGCCAGTAGTAAGTAATTAGGCAAATATGAACGGTATTCACGTCGTTTTTTCAACAAGAAAACGGTAAGCTGTATCCTTAATAGTGAATTTTATGTTGTCAGGCAACCAAAGTCTCCCGATTAAACAAGTTTCAGCCTTTTCTGTCGCATAGTTATTTATCCTTAGATGGTTGAAAACAGCCAAACTACCTTTGTTGTAAAGACACAACGTGTCTAGTGGTCACCATGCTCATATATACGTATTATCTGGATGTTATCGTTTTATCTTAGCGGGCAACACAGTAGCTTGTCTCTTGATAAAATAAGAATAAAATAAAGACGTAGCATGCGCACGAAGAATGAAAAAAAAGTTAATTTAAATTTAGCCATGAAAAAAAAAGCGGTACTTTAAATTTAGCCATGAAAAAAAACGTTACTTTAAATTTAGCCATGAAAAAAAAACGTTACTTTTAATTTAGCCATGAAAAAAACCGTTACTTTTAATTGTAGGCTGTTGCTGATGATGATTAATTCCTGAGGTTGCGTATTATATTAGTAGACTAGGAGTCGTACCCGGCTTCGCCCAGGGATTTGTTTGTCCCGTGGTTGTTGCCAGATCGTTCACTGAAACAGTTAATTTTTCTTTGTGTAATACTTCCCCTTCCTCCAATCGTCCCCCTACCCTCTCCCCTCTTCCTTTTATCCCGTCCTTTCACTCTCCTCTCCATTTCCCTCTCTTCCTTCTCTTTTCTACACGTAGTTGAAATTTGGTCGTTAGTAAATCAATACTACTGAATTGGTGTCCGTTCCAAACAACCCCCCCCCCCAGAAATTCTGTTTTAGGTTCAGTTAATCATATGCTTAATGGTAACAGCTCACCCCTCCCCCCCCCCCCCCTCCACTTCCATTATTTCGCTGTGGCTTAAACAATCCGTACCGTGTAAAAAATAACTGTGCATGACGTCGTTTAAGACTTGCCGCTGAGATTACCACGGTGTTTGGTCAGAAGGATAATCTTTGTTCCTCCACCTTCCTAATCAAATAGTGGTGGTAACGTAAGCACTTCCCCACAAACGGGCAATCCCCGTTCAGGCCCCTCCCAAGTCCCAGTTTATCGCTTTGGCTTTAGCAATCCGTACCGTGTGACAAGTAATTGTCCTCCCGACATGACGTCATTTAAGACATGCATTTACGATGACCGCACAGAGCAAATTGTTAGTCGAGGCAACAATGTGCCAATTTCAAATTTAAAAAATGGTTTAAAGGGTTTAACGAGCGTTAACCACTCCTGGTTATCTGCCCGAAGCCCTAAGGCCCAACTTCAACTTCAATTTCAACTTCTTTTCAAGGCAACAACGTACCAATTTCAACTTAAAAGCCAAAAAAATGGCACACTCGCACGTTTTCATTGTTTCCCGTTTCGGGAGTCGTCGTCGTTGTCTTATTTCTGCTATGAGACTTGTTTATTAGCACGGCCGCGTGCTTATTAGAGTTCGTTTGCGCACGAGAATTTCAGAAAATTGGACAGGAGGTCAGGAGGCGGAGCGGCCAACAATGTCAAAATGTTACAATGCTGCAACATGTAACAATAGGGTAACAATAGGCGAGGCGCACAATATCGGATTATAGCTCACTCGAACGAGATGCAACAATGGTTGGGTGCCGGGAAACTAACATTATCGTTGTTTGAGTTAGCTAGCTCGTTGTGGAGAACCAAATTTAAATGGTTTTGATTTTGCCTTAAATCTTCAAGTTTAAAACCGTAGCGTGCGAAGTCTAAAATTTTGTGGGCGGCCGACATGACTGAGTGACTTATTTACTTTTTTAATGCGGGCTTCGGGAAGCCAGTTGAATTGTTTCCGTGATTGTTTGCCATGATACTGCAACAATCCAGAATCAACTACTCATCGAGATGACGCATGCTAAATCTAGACACACGCTAATGTGTTGCCATCAAATAATAATCATGGGACAAACCTTGGGCGTAACCTGAACATAGTATGCATTTCTAATGTTCCGTTTTTTCGAAAACAAAAATCGGTGGACAGTGGACACATCATAGAATAGACCGCATTTAATATAAAAAAGAAGCGAAAAAAGCCAACAAATTAAATGAGCAAAAAACGGCTTCGCCGTTTAGAAAAAAAAAACATTAGAGCGCGTATCCCCATACTCACAGCCCTGAAGGTGCACGAATAAAAACGGATTAGAGTTCACTCGAACGCAACGAAATATAATTTGAACTCCAATTTGCAAAACGTAAACCCACAAACACACACAAAATAACGCCATAAACAGCAAAACGCTACAAAATTGAAAGATAAAAATGCATACACAAAATGAACACAATTACTCAAACGAACTAGAAATACCACTTCAAACTACCTTCAACACAGGCAAAAAAAAATGCCTTAACTAGGAGTCTGCTTGTTTCACAAATTATAAATGCACTTAAAATACACATATACCCACTCACACGAAACAGATTTAATATGAAACAACAAACACAGAAAAATATTTAAAAAAGGTCTGTATAATACACAAATTATGCGTGCACGCCCAAACACCGAAACATTAAACTTTTCAAATATAAACTCGGCTTTCTTTCTGACATAACCATTGATCAAAAACAGTCCTTGTTCCCTGGTATTGGAGTTCAAATTATAGTTCGTTGCGTTCGAGTGAACTCTGAATCCGTTTTTATTTGTGCACCTTCACGGCTGTGAGTATGGGGATACGAGCTCTAATGTTTTTTTTTTCTAAACGGCTAAGCCGTTTTTTGCGCAGTTAATAATGTAAGATTTGATGCACGGGTGGCTGAGAGCACTGGGGCGTCAGATATGATAGGCATATTAGTTTCAACTGTACATTACATCTCTGGCTTCTTACCGACCCGGGTTCGATATTGGTTAAGGGAAGTATATATATACGTACAGGTTTTTCTCCGGTTGTTACCGCCCGTTGCACGAGGGTTTCCTCGGGGTACTCCGGTTTCCTCCCTCATGCGGCAAAAAATAACTCTCTTGCAGCTTGGGCCTTCAAAATGCTATAAGCTTATTGGCCAACACCTTCTATTCTATTATATTTTATTCTAAGTTGTTTCTAAACGCGCGATTGTTTTTCCGATCCCTCAGTGTGACATCCCTGCTGAAGCATCGGATCATCGGCTGTTCGAGGCAGTTTTCCACAGAATCCATTGATTATTAATGTGGCGGCCCTGCAGTTCTTCTTCACTAGGATTATTTATGTAAACATAATTTACAATTCGTGGTTTTTGTCGTCACACAGACCATCCCACTAAGCTAAAAGAAAGTTAAAAAAAATCGTTTATCTATAAGAAATACGCGTATTTATCTGCCGGTATTTACTTTAAAATTGCTTAGCAACGCCCTTGACAATTCAAGCGTGGTGGTGAAAATATGTAAACTCCGTAAAAGACCTTGGGGGATACTTTGCTGCTTACCTTAAATCGACTATTCATGGCTACATGTTATGGCTACTGCAAATCGGCGGGCAGCAGTTGTACGACGTTGTTTTACTTTTCGTAATGTTCCAATAAAGATTTGGGCATTTAAGGTCTATGTGAGACCACTACTGGAATACGAAAGCCCTGTCTGGTCTCTTTACCTCCTAAAAGATATAGCGCCTTCTTGAGTATGTACAGCGATGATTCTCCAAAATGTTGCCAGGCATACAAAATGTACAGTATTGCTTGCGGTAAAAAGGACGGGACTTGATTCCCTAGAACTCAGAGGGCTAAACGTTGACCTAATTTTGGTTTATAAGATTCTTTATGGCTTTTTCACTGTGGATTTACCATTTTTTATTACAACCCAGTGTTTGGATTCGTGGTCATTGTTTAAAATTAACCATTCCTACTACCAAGCCGGATTGTCGCCGTCACTTTTTTGCCGTGAGAGTGATCCTATATGTTGTTCCTATAATGTGGTCCACATTATGTTTGCAGGAAACTGACTGTACGACGCCACGTTTCCTTCCACTACGAGTGCAAAAAGCACTTAAATATCCCACTCGTAGATTCTAACAGTAACTGTTTTCGGTCTATAAGTGTGACATTCACATGTTTTTGCACTCGTAGTGCAAGGAAACGTGGCGTCACACAGTCAGTTTCCTGAAAACATAATGTGGAAGAAACTATAGTATGGAATTCTCTGGTTGAGGAAACCGTCAATGCAAAATCAGTTAACAGTCATAGGATTTTTTTTAAATTATTGACACCTTGACTGGCCAAAAGGTCAGAATACTGTATATAAACTTAGATTTTGGTTTCTTGGTTTTTGTAGGATTCTTGTGCACTCATATACATTTAAGTTTGCACTGGAGTAAATGTCTCTCAGCCCTTCCTACTGCAAGTCACTTTTTTACAGTGATTAAACATTTATTTATTTATTTATTATTATTATTATTATTATACTATACGATGAAGCATCGAGTCCGTTCCTAATAGACTGAAGAGCAGAATAATAGGGTCGATTAGTTTATGAAGTGATTAATGAACGACAAGTGCGGATAAATTGGCTACCATTTCATGACGTATGAAAAAACTAAGTGACAGTTCGTGAAACTAAAGTGATCCAGCCGGATCAATTCTGTAACCGGGCAACTTTTTTGGCGTTAAAAATACTAAAAAACACGAAAATTGTACTAAGTTATCCGAAGTGATACAAGACTCAAGTCGGTTTTTAAGCTTTCAATAGACGCACGGATCGTTTGAACTACGGCTTCGCTGATGGTAGGTGAAAGCCCTCAAAGGAATTTAAGCAAACATCGTGCATACATGCTATTCGAACAGCACAGTCCCTTAGAGATCAGTGGTGCGCAGTCCCCCAACCCGACACCCTTATCTTGTCTTCTGTTCGTATCGCGATCCCACATCCGTCAACCTAAATCCTCTTGTCATCGATCGACTATTCGGAGGCCCAAGCTTCCAAACCCCCCATATCATTTGGAGTGGGTCTGCTTTTCCGGTGGCGCGTTCGGCAATCTCCGGCCGCACTGAAGGGGGCGGGGCAGCGGCGTTGTTCGCAATCTTCTATCTGGACTGGACAGAATTAATGAAGACGCACGACTTCTGTGCTATCCAGTTTCGAAATGGGGACCAGCGCTTGAGGTGGTCATTACGGACTAAATCCCATCAGCGTGCAGGAAGGGGGGGGGGTCTTTCCAAGTCTCCCAGGCCACGCCCTTTACAGTCCGGATAGGGGTCAAATCACCCTTCGTCGTTTGTTGATCAACAAGACCTGAGCTCTTGACTATTACAACTCTTATGTCATCATGCGCCTGTATTAACCTGAATTTTCCGCCCCGAGGACTGTCATTTGCGGTCTTGTTGACGACAGGCTGTAGTCTTTCGTCACATCCTGTTTTCCCTGAGGGAATTAACCGTAGTTTTAATTCCTTGGGTCTTCCGTTTGGGGCTTCAAATGGGTCTTAACTGCTGGCTGTGCGCTATCGTTTGCAAGTTAAAGTAAGAACTGACCATGGTGTTGCAATACTATCCGGCTGGACCTTGTAAGTAGAATAGCATATTATGCACTATGGCTGTTAAAAGCACCGCTTTGTAGCTGATTCACCTGTTATCACTGGCTGTCGGTCGGAGTGTTAGTTGCAAGCCAAAAAAAAAGAAAAAAGAACAGAACGGAATGAGCATTCGACTTTAAACTTTGTGCGAGGCAGAGTGACATCTTAAAAAAGTCGCTTAAATGCGCCTTTTCAATTCCTAGATGCAGCACCGTAGAATCTTTGAGCAATATAAAGAAAATTGCGGTAAATTAAAAAAAAGAACAAACACTTCGTAGGAGCGCCACGAATATTCATAACTAAAACGAGTTCACGTGACCCTCGTCAGCCTCTTGAATGACGGAGAACCTCGAACGTGGGTGCTGTGTTTAGAATATGGGAAATGCTATCGAAATCGTAAACAGGCGCCTTTAATTGGGTTTTATGCTAATAAAAGTTACCATGCAAAACTTACATTGTCGTTACGAAAATCGCTAGGTATCAATATAGATGTGACCTATTTCCAAAAAACGTCCTCGGCCGGCTTACTGAACATACCCCGTGCGTTTCTTTTCCATCGAGCAATATACCGAAACACGAGTATGGTGCAAAGTCAACGTCAGTATTATCAATACACACAAACCCAGTCCCGTTTATCTATACCCGAAGTTTGATGTTAATCGCGAACCATACACTTGTTTGCTAAATTGCTAGATGGAAAAGAAGCGCACGGGCCTCCCTCCCTCGCTAGGAAAGGTCGGTTTGTGACGTAGCATTGAGTGCTCCACAAAGACGTGTGGAGCAATTTCAACAGTTTTGTACCTATGACTGAAAGATGTAACTGAACTGCAGGTGAATCGGTGCTTTTTAACCTGGAAACTTCCCCTCATTTTCAGAGGACTAAAACCCAAATTTTCACGGATCTATCCTCCCTCTTCCAACTACACCACTAATTGGAATTCGTTTGTGCAGGAGAAATTTCAGAAAAGGAGAAGAGTTTTTTTTTTCCATTTTTTTCTTGTACGTGTTACTCATTTTTATTTTACTCATTTTACGTAAGGTACAGAACTAAAACTGAATCTAATATTGTAACTGAATAACAAGCCGCTTCGCTGTTTTGGAAAAAAAGCATTAGGGCGCGTTTAGCAATGATTCGCATTTGCATTCTCGCAGCTAGAAGCTAGAAATCACCTGAAATTCCTACATGGTGGCGGTTTTAGTTCTCCCGCCTCGCAACGAAAACACTCGATAATGTGAGTTCAGATGCGATTGGGAAATTTGTTTCGTTAAGAGGAATTCTTTATCTTATTAGCACAGATTAGAAGAATGCAATCATTTACTCAAACGACGTCGGATTTAGCTAATTCACGTGGCGTTGTTACCATGGCAACGACACCTTTGAAATCGCGATTAGATTGTTGCTGCGAGAATGCAAAGGCGAGTCGTTGTGTAAACGCGCCCTTACAACTTTTATCCTTATAGAACTAACAGTTGTGAAAGCACACAAGTAAAAACTGTGTAGAGTTAACTCTAATGAAACGAACTATAATTTGAACTCCATCAGAAAGTGAGCGCAATTTGCATTTGAATTGTTTGTAAGAGTGTGTGTGGTTTAATTCGTGGTTTACACAGCCGTTTTGTTATTTGCTCTTTGTTTTGTCTTCATTAGTGGATTTCCATTTTAATTTTGTTTCGTCTCAGTGGCTGTTATGTGTATTTTGTTTGTGTATTTGTAATTTGTGAAACATACATGTTTTTTTCTTGTTAATGGAGTTTGTTTTATCAAATTTCCGTGAACAAGAAATATTTTTATTCCATAGTAACATCAGAAAGTGAACGCAGTCTGTGTTTAAAATGGGCATGCCAGTGAGTGTGTTTAATTTCTGTATTACATAGGTGTTTTATTATTTGGTGATTTGTTTTGTTTTGTTCCCTTGAATTGGAGATCAACATAGTTCGTTCGTTCGAGTGAACTCCAGTCCGTTTTTATTTGAGTGCTTTCGCAGCTGTGAGTTCCATAAGGGTACGAGCCTTAATGCTTTTTTTTTTTTTCTAAACGGCAAAGCGGCCTGTTCAGTTAATTTGTTGGCTTTTTTCACTTCCTTTTTATTGTCATTAGCACGGCCTGGTTTATCATGTAAATGTCCATTCTTTGCGCAATTTTGTTTGTAAAAAAAATAGGAGTATTAGAATTGCATGTCCATGCTCCGTCCGTGATTTGGGCTATGTCTATTACTTGATGGCAACACACTAGCGTGTGTCTAGATGTAGCGTGTGTCGGCTCGCAGTTGAGGTATAGTTGATTCTTCATTGTCACAGACAGTTGCAGTAAACAATCGCGGAAAACGATTTGGAAACAATTCCAAAGCCCTCCGAAGCCCGCATTGAAGTACTAAACAAGTCATTCAGTCATGTATTGGTATCGCAAGGTTTAAAACTGGTAGATTTAAATGAAACCCAGTTCACTTTGGTTCTCAACAACGAGTTAATGGATTGTGCTCTATATACAAACCTTTTTCTGGCCGACAATGTAAATTCAAACATCATCTAGCGATATCCGCATCTCAGCCCTCTTGCAACAATACAACGATGCAGGAACACAACAATGAATGAGGGTTGAGAACTAGTAACTGTTCTCGCACCCAATGCTAAGGGCACGTTTAGGCAACGAGACCTTCTCGCTCGTCGAACGTTGTTTGCTATAGTAAACCATTAGTTATTTACGATTAGTTTCCCGTTTCTACTAAGTGAATGCGGTTAATAGATAACAAATTAAATGTACTATAAATAACAACACGGATAAAGAACAAAGTGGAACAGCCATTTTAAATATTGCTACAACATTGATGTCATTTCACGCTATTTCCAAAATTTGCGATTCTCGCTCAAAGGACAGCTTCTAGTAGTGATCACACAACGGTAGAATATACAGTTGATCGCAGCGAGAATTTGAAATCCAATACGGCGTCCATTTCGGGGTTATCGAATCGAAGACAAACCATCGAATACCAGCATTAAGAAATCAGTCCGTCATCTTGTACTGCAGTAAAAAGTGTTTTCTTGTTATCATAAATCGACGCTGTCATGTTGCATGCAGTGTACGTCGTGTAGCGAGGCACGAGGACATGATCTGCGTCCGCGTTGTTGCCATAGTTACTGCTATAGACAACTCCAATTCCACATGTTCCGAGAGAGAGAGTTTTTAGTATTGACCAAGTAAAGAGCGAGAAAATTGTCATTGCGCACCCGATTATTAATTTAAAAGAAATCCGTAGTACACCTATTGTGTAAATTTAATTTTTTTTTTAATTGCAATTTAGTTGTCACCATAATAAATACTGAAAACAGCAATATAGGTAACATTTAAAGCATTAAAATTCGTTACAATATGCCACCTATTGTAAAAATTTAAAGTGGTTCCTTTAAAACTTGCTTTTAAAGCTGTAGTTTCGGCAGTACATTTTTGTTTACTTGTGGGCAGTTCGTGTACATGTAAAATGTCGGATGCACCGACAAGGGCGCCAGCAGAATAGCAAAAAAAGGGGG
Organism: Lithobius niger; assembly: GCA_023313725.1. Taxonomy (NCBI): domain Eukaryota; kingdom Metazoa; phylum Arthropoda; class Chilopoda; order Lithobiomorpha; family Lithobiidae; genus Lithobius; species Lithobius niger. The sequence continues at coordinate 101,872 of JAHWFP010235779.1, forward strand.
AGGAGGGTGCTTTTCCTGAGGACCTTTTTGTTCTTTTGGGACGTGCCTTACTTAGGCCTAATTAGTGTTCCAGATCCTCAAAAGCTTTTCGCACCAAGTTAAACCAAGTTAATCGCACCTACTATACTAGTTCGAAAATTAAATGAAAACTAGAACATTGCTACTGGCGGTAGCAATCTTCAAGTTTTCATTTAACGTCCAAAGTATTATTCGGTGCGATTAACTTGGCTAATAGGATTAACCTTGGCGGCCTTTCCCTGGTTGAATGATATCACTACTTTGAAAGGCCGACCTTTTTTTTTGAAACTTGGCGGCTTCTCTTATACCAGTTTGGATTTTGGGCGGATATCACAACTTTCCGAGGCCTGTGAATGAAGAAAAGATCAGACGGTGTAATCGTCATCTGTACCTTTTTTGTCTGGAGAAATTTTATGTTCTATAAATTTTCTCATTCATAATTTTCACCTTTGCCATTGCCCAATTAGCCGTTACGTCAGCGAAATTGACACGGTTTGACGCTGATTTTCGTTCGCTTCGTTCACTCAATCAGCGCATCCCTCCTCACTTGGCCCTAACTCGGTTAACGTTAATCATTCAATCACTTAGTTACCATGGTGTTCACGAACACATTATTGTCCCTTTTATCGACGTGGGGCAGATAATTTTAGTTTGGATTCGTGTTCCGTAACAAAAAACCGACCAAACCTTTGCAATGAAAGATACTCCGTCTCTTAGTGAACTATTCTGCATTTTAATGAGGCCCTAGCCTAATGCCATGTGCCCCAAAGCTATAAAACGCACTACACTACACCAAGATAACCCATGAACAAAACCTACACTGAACCATTGCCATTTAGAATTTTAATTGCGACCACGGCCAAATGCCATGCGCCCCAAAACTATCCTATACACTGAACCATCTATTTACAACAAAAATGAATTCTGACAATTAGGTACCGAAACAATAAGCGTGTAACACTTAAGCATGTTATAATCTATTGTTGGATGACAATACAAACAATGGTTTCAACAATAATTTTGCACTTACGAGCCACTTCAGGGCCACGTTCTTCTAGCTGCAACCCCCATTTTCGAAAAAGGCACTTCCCCATATGACGCTTTACCTGTCTGCCGAAATTTAGATCTGGCAACTTTCCCTAATCAACTGTAAACGTGTCGTTATACCCTATGAGAATTAACATGGGAGCCTGCGGACTAGTTACTAGTCACTAGTTACTATCGCCATTAACACAAATTCAACGTTATTGAAGACACTTTTTCTCCATGAAGGATACGTTCCCACATTTTCGTGTTGACGTTTTCTTCGTTACTGGACCCAAGACACCTGATTCAAACGATTTGCAAAGATTTCTATCGCATGGGGAATTTACACCAGTATGCTGAGATCAGGTATAAGTTGGTTTCTGTTAAAAGACAGAGTCTGCTAGTGCAGCCGCATTTTTTTCATCAACAATTATTTTTTAACAATCGGATATCTACAATCGGACGATCTAGTGTTACTTGGCGACGATGCACTAGCGTGTGTCTAGACATGGGTTAGGTCACTACCTACTCTAGAGTAGGCAGTGGTTAGGAATTAGCACATGAATTGTAGTTCTGTATCAATAAAGTAAAGTAAGTCCACCTCCTATATATTTTTAAAATTACTTGTGCGCTAACGAACAATAAAGCAACGTCTTACAGTAGGACAAAGACAATGACAACAACCTCAACAACTAAACAATGAAAACGTGAGAACATGTTAATTCTTTTGCCAGCGAAAAGTTAAATATGGCACATCGTTGCCTTGACTAACAATTTTCTCTCGCGGTCTCTCAGCGGCAAGTCTTAAATTACGTCACGCACGAAGGATCGTTCAAACCAAAGCGATAGATTGGGCGTGGAGGGGGATGAATATCGATGGACGGGGAATATCCGTGTGTGCGTCTATTAGCCCTACTGTTGGCATTTTCATGCTGTAATAACGAAAGAGATCGGGAGGGGGAAGGAATGGAGGCAGGGGATAGAGGCAGTATTTAATTCAATTACCCATTCAAAGAGGGGAAGGAAAGAGGACGGCTATGGGGGATGGAGAGGGAGATGAGGGAGAGGATGGGAGAAAAGGGAGAGGGAAGGGAGAGAATGGGAGGAAAAGAGGAGTATTACAGGAAGGAAAATTGCTCATCGCAGTGAACGATCAGGCAACACTGAGCGAAAACCGGGAAACAAACATGGGCGAAACAAATCCCCGGGCGAAGCCGGTTACGACTGCCAATAATTTCTAGTAATGTAAAATAGATAAAGATCGTTCACCTCCGTGCTTGCAAGGGATCCATCACATTAGCCGAACTTGCAAGGGATCCATCACATTAGCCTAATTTGCAAGGGATCCATCTCATTAGCCTAACTTGCAAGGGATCCATCACATTAGCCTAACTTGCAAGGGATCCATCACATTAGCCTAACTTGCAAGGTATCCATCACATTACCCTAACTTGCAAGGGATCCATCACATTAGCCTAATTTGCAAGGGATCCATCACATTAGCTTAATTGGCTAAAGTCTAGAATACACCCATACCCGATATCCTCCTGAAATTGATTCCAAATGGCTCCAGCACCTTCATACATCCAGGAACAGTCTGTTTTATAGCGCGGAAATGTGTTAAAACGACTTAAATCGGTCAATTTGTAGTCCGCAATCCGTACATTTATACAGTGTTTGCGTTCGCTCGCGGGGCCTTGCGGAGCAGGGAAGCTTATTTTTTTTTCGTAAACAATTTTAAGCGGGTAGTTATTGTCAGTTGTGTGTGGTTTTGTTGTTATTGTCGGTTAGGTTAGGTTATAGGTACCGGCTTCTGTTTGGCGTTTCACTTGTAATGAACTGATTGGGGTTTGGCGTTTCACTTGTGGTGCTTCACTGCGCGGCGTCGCCTGCCTCGACGGGAGTCAGTATTCTTCCGGTGTTCCTTCTCCCCCCCCCTCCCCTCGCTTAAACATGGTTTTAATTTTAACACGTTTCCGCGGCTTGGGATCAGTTTGTAGTGCCTTTCCAGCCAATTTAAGGTCAGTTTTTTTCTTTTTCTTAAAATTTAGGCCATGTGTGTGAAGTAGACTTGTGCCGCTTAATTTGCAAGGGATCCATCTCATTAGCCTAACTTGCAAGAGATCCATCACATTAGCCTAACTTGCAAGGGATCCATCACATTAGCCTAACTTGCAAGGGATCCATCACATTAGCCTAA
>JAHWFP010235783.1:0-12826 GCA_023313725.1 Lithobius niger
CTGGACCCCAATTTTTTTACGGCACTATACGATGGGGCCGGGATTATAACTGCACCAGGGTTAGACCGATCAGAAAATTACCGATCTGATAATTTACACCCCCCCGAAACTGATAAAAAAAAGTTAGGTCAGAAAGTCCGTCTCTTATTCGTCATTCCTAACTTGGTATGCAAGAAAAGTAAAATTTCTGTTCAAGTAAGGTTCGTTAATTCCATTCACGTAAGAAGTAACATCACCTTTATTAATATTAATTCTGTTCATTAAATAAGAAAACTTACCCACAAGCTAAACGGAGAAACACAGTTGAGTTCACTCCATCATACATGTTTTGTGCAAATTTTCGGCGGATTTGAAAGATATCTTCACTTTCTTGAGGCTCGTCTGAGTGAGGAACACACTCCTTGCTACTTGTCTAAGAGTTCCTCTCAGACAAGCCCGTAGAAGGTGAATGACATCCTTCAACTCCACCGAAAGTTTGCAGCCAACTCATTTGATGAAGTAAACCAAGGTGTTCCCGAATCAAAATTTTTTGGTACTGTGGTGATTTGTGCTCATTTTACTTTTTAATGTACCTAGAATGTGTGTAAGCAGGTCAGCGACTCTCTAGCATGAGATACTGATGTAATGGAATCTTAAGATAATGGAATAATAAGTCTGTGTTTGCTATCCCAGCGTTGGTATCATTGTGAGGAGCAATCCTTACAAAACCGGCGAACTGAAAGGAAGGTAAAATACGATATTAAGTTACCTTAATATCGTGTTTTACCCTACTACTGAAGAGGTCGAACCGATGTACTAATGACTTTTTGTTTCTGCTAAGACTTGTATCACTACTGCTCAGGATGTATTGAAAGTCAAGCATTTCTACTTTTTTAGTGTAGATAAGCCATTTAATACCTTTCTCGTGGTACTGGTCATTTACGTAATTTTGATTTATATTTGTGTTTGTTGTTTATTTCATAATATTGTTTGTGATTACAGTTTGTGGAAGCCATAGATTCATTCCTAAAGAGAGATGGTCCTCGACTTGTCATATTTCATTACCTTGAGACAGATCCACCAAACCCACTAGGTACGGTAACAATGTTGCGAAAAAAGCTAGGTGTAAACAGACATAGGGTTAAACTTTATGAAGTGCTGGAGCATGCTAGTGTTGAGGTGTTAATTCGGTCGACTCCTCTGCTGTATCCGTTTCAGCAGTGGCAGTCATGCCCGGAAGAGACATAAGGCAAGAGCCCAGTGGAGCCCACTCCCTCACTTAAAAAAAATACTTTCTGTTGCTACAAAAATATCCATGACCTGTAAATTTTAGTATTTTTATTCTCAAATGCTTTTCTCCCTAGAGATTTAATAAATTTTTAGCCACTAATCACCAGCTCGCTAACCCCGAAGTGCAGACCTGCACTTCCCTCCATGATACAAAACTATTGAACACGCCTTCAAGTCATCTTTTATTTTGGAGTGGTAGCGCTTATCTGCTTTGGACGTGTGCTTCCAGTATCTCCCTTTGTTCACTGTCTGGGCATTGTTGATGATTGCGAAAGCAAAAGACCATCATTTTACTTTTGTTGTTCGAATAATTAAACACTTCTTCGATGACGCTCAAATCCAAAAGTTTGCAAAATACTTCTTACTGTTTGCGAAATTCTAAATGTGAAGATAGTGAACCTGAGGTGACTCTGTTGATGAGGCTGCGACAGTTTTGCAAATAGAAATCGCACCAGGAGAGCCTGATGAAGATAGGACTGAAACAGCCCACCCAGTTGGATTTAAGCATCATCGAAGAAGTGTCTAAAAGACAAAGTATCAGGAAGATAGCTAAACCACGTGACTCACCAAGCTTCGGACCAAATTACGTCTTGTAGACGCTCACTTGAGGAAAATGGCCCCACTCCCAAAATCCGGAACTCTTGGCAGAAAACCCCTCCTCCCATCTGTGGCCAGGAAGCCTTTCAAACTACATCGCCCCTAGCCACAGATTCGGAAACCTTCCAAGGCTTCCACGACTTCCACTTCCAAACCACAACCTTCAGCTCCAAAACTTCCCACCACAACCTTCAGCTCCACTTCCGAACCACAACCTTCGAGCTCCAAAACTTGCGCAGCCTTCAACCTCTAACCTTGTCTCACTTTGCCCACCCAAGAGTCCTAGGGAAAGCTGGGTTCCACCCCTTTCCTCTTTCGATCTTCAACATGATGCTGTCACGAAAGAGTGGATCCATGCCATTCTGGCGATGCCTCGAGACAAGTGTGTGGTGCGCAAGTTGTGGCAATTTTACACTGCCGACGTTTTTCTCTTGTCGCGCCGTAATGAAGAAGTTGTCTTCCATGAAAACCAGAACATTCCCACTTCCCGCTCCAAGGCTTAAGGCTTCGCATTTACCTTTCCAACTCGCCCTTAAATTCCACACAACTGTTCTCGCTTCTTATAACTTCTGTCGGAATGGGCGCTGCTCTCTTCAACATCAGAGGCCTGCAAGAACTCCTCCATCCTGTCATGCTTTCATGCCCAGACTTGAAGATAAAGATCTCTCGTTCCAACAGTTTTTTTATGCAAGTGTTAAGAAGAATGCACCTAGCTGCCTCCCATCAACTTCAAATGGGGTCTTACCTCCTTAAGGGCCAAAAAAAAAAAGTACCTTGTTTTATGGGAGTTTGTCATTCTAAATTTATGGGAGTTTGTCATTCGGGCGGATGGCTTTTATTTTTATTTCTTATATCAAAATTTACCTTGTACAGGTAACTGAGGTAAGAAAAGAGGTTTTTTTTTGCTAGGTTGACACACAATTTTATCTAGGTCTACATTTTCCCTTTTTGTTCAAATCAAGCTCTTTTTTTTCTGTTTGGCTTTGCCAAACTATTGTCAGTATCGCAAGCTTTACATAACGGATAGTTGTTTCTGCCTATAGTTGGTAATTCTCGTGCACGCTGTTTGTTTCGAAAGGGAAGCAAAGTCGTAAAAAAATTCACGCGCACCATTTTTGGAGACGCAGGCGCTCCTGTAAAACAAAGTTTTTTTTTGCCCTAACACATCTTCAGACACCAAGCCTTCACTGTACCAATCCTCCACATGCTCTTGAACATGAATCCGTCTTCAGCAGCATCCCGTCATCAACATTCTACTACGGTACTCATCATCCTTCTACTCTTTATCCATATCGTGATCACGATCTCTCAACCATCATCCCCACTAAGGCTGTACCGAAAGAGAATTTGTCAGCCGAACCGAACCAAACCGAACAAATCTTAAATGAGCCGAACACCGAATACTTCCGAAACGAACAAAAATATACCAAGCCAATCTATTTTAAACTAAAATGTAAAAGAACTTGGTTCACAAAGATTCATCAAAGCACAAGTTATTTAACAAATGTAGGTATTTTCTCACATGGACTCCATAGATGTCTAAGTCCATAGATGTTGAAACTGTTTAAACATAAAAAAAATCTCCACTACTTTTACATTTTCCCTTATAACTTCTGAACCGTTAGAGCTAGGAACTTGTGGTTTGGACCAACAGAAAGCTGGCGAAAAAACCTTCAAAGTGGTGTATTCAAACATCAAAATTCGTTGATTAGAAGTGAAAATATGTTCGGTTTTGTATTTTGCGTTTCAAAGACCGAACACCGAACCGAACACCCTCTGTTCGGCCATGTTCGGTTCGGTTTGTTAGGTTCGGTACAGCCTTAATCCCCACTGATCCGCCTATCAACCAATGGTGAAAACCATGACATCAGGAATTTGGTTCTGCATCGATGCAGATTTTAGAAGTCTGCTCCCTTTTCGAAGGTAACTTCTTTTCAACTCGACACCTTCTTTAAACTGTACGTTCCTTAATCACTGCTTCAACCCTTTTGGAACTGTCTTCTCATCAGCTGACAGCCTCAGCACATTTTATTCTGCGGAGTCTCATCCTCCAAAGGACCCAGCTCGCAACCCTAGGGTGCCCGTCATGTGGTACCCACCGCCTCACATTGACGAGGTCTACTGTAAATGTAAATTTGCATTTACAGTAGACCTCGTCAATGAGAAGCGGTAGCACATATTTTGAAATGGCTAATAGAAGGCCAAATTTACCAGCGCCAGCCGGTCAAAATTGGTTTCTATAGCCTAAGTAGGAAATATACACTACCTGTACCCACCCTTCCTCCCCTCTTGAGTCACCACCATGACTTATTGAGAGTAAAATAAGATGGTTGGTTATTGCCTCAGCACCATTGTAAGAGGGCCTGTGCTCGCACATGCGCAGACAGGTTACGAAGCTAGACTTATATTACTTAAGCTGCAGAAACCAATTTTGACCGGCTGTCCCTGCTAAATTTGGTTTTTTTATATGGCCTGCTTCGCCACTTTTCATTCTATGAATTGGCTAACAAGAACCTTCCTTAATTCTACGCTTGTGCTACCGGATTTGACCTTAAAATCAGTCCACAATGACTCGACAAGGTATGAGCCATCTGTGAAGCTGAAACCTTGTACAGACGCCTCGTCCCCAAGCTGGCCCCTCTAACTTAGACGTTGCCCGAAAGCCCAAGGATGAGAAACCAAAACAACAATCCCTACGATCTGACAGACAACCTTTTAAGAACTCTTCCAAACAAGGCTACAAGAACGACTGGTATAAGCCAAGGAACCAACTTTCCAAGATGGTTTCAACTCTAATTGAGGCAACAGTCAGCAATCCTTTCATGGGAGATCTTCCTTTTGTGGAAGAGGTGGTGTCAAGAACCGCAGTTTCACACCCGAGCAAAGGATTCCCTACATTGCTAACCAGCACTGACGTTTCCAATGCCCTGGGAGTTTGCCACACTAACCTCGGTGAACCTCTCAAACGAAATTTAGGAAATAATTTTCATTTCATTGCAGGAACTTTTTTTTTTCCGATTGAGGGGCTTCAGGTTGAAAATCAACTTTTCTCCCGCCTATTTTTTTGGCCTTAGAAATATTGTGCTGTAAAAGCCTGGGCGTGAAGGGTCATTGCTTTCTGCGATGACGAATGACCCTTCGTGCCCGTGCTTTTACCGCGCAATCTTGCTGAGGCCAAAAAAATTGGCTGGAGAAAGTTGATTTTCAACCTAAAGCCCTTCAATCGGAAAATGAAAAACTCGCACTTGAAAATGGAAACACTGGAATCTTATCAGACATCATTCCCTTAAAGAGAAAGATTGGACAGTCTCCATAGACCTCGAAGTTGCATACTTTCAGTACCACTACATCATTCAGTGCGTGAACATTCTTCCGCTTCATGTACAACAACTAAGTGTATGAATTCCAGATTCTTAACTTTTGGTCTGAAACACCACACCAAGAGTGTTCACATCCATTCTGCAACCAGTTTTGGTTCACCTCCACCAGCTTCATGTTGTAGCGGCGGATGCTACGATGGGAGGTGCTTATAGCAGGTGCCGACATCTGGTATACAAATTACGGAGGTTCAAAATACTTTTGGTTGGTTTTTTTTAACTAACCTAGCTCTTTCTATAACTGTTTGAGGAATAGAGTCAGAAGCCTAGGCTAATTAAAGACTAGTATTTACTGCCACCACGGTGGGGCTTAGTTACTAGCTACAGTAGTCTAAAATAAGTTTTATCTTAACTCTAGCTAATAATCGGGAAACTCGGGTCAAATAAACAAACTCTTGGTTTTAATCTTCTGTACAGCCGTACCGGCTTAGAAGATTATTGCAACGACTTTGTCCGTCCGTCGCTTTTTTCAACTTCACCACAATGGTACCAGATATTAACGACCATTGTTTACAACATTAGATTCAGTGTGAGAAGTTAGATAAATAACATGCCAAATTAAAACATAGTAACTTCCTTATAGCTAATAGAATTCTTCAACGTAACTAAATTAAATAACATTTGATCGTCGAATTAAAATCCTAAGGTGACACTCAATAAGAACAAATGGATTTTAGCTTCGTTTAAAATGTTTCGTTGCATTGTTGCATGAATGAACAGGCTTATCGTCGAACCAAATTCTCCATTAGGCCTATATCTGCTACTTAACGAAATTAAAACTGCATTTTTAAATTAGGCCTAAAAATGAAAATTAGGCCTAAAATCAAGTTACCATGGCAACGTCAAGTTGCTACGAGTCGCTATTGGCTTCATCAAAAGCGTCTCTCTCGTCACTTCCCTGCTACCACTGATCTATATAGGCTTAGTTGCGCGTTACGTTGTAACACTGTAACCATGTGCCTGTAGGCGCACTGTCTTGCGTAAATGAATAGGCTTACTGTAAAATCCATATCTCCGTTAGCTGCTACTTTCAAAATTAAAACTGCTGGTTAAAATTAGGCCTAAAAGCTGACAAGGCTAAAATGTAAAATAGGCCTAAAAGCTAACACATTTTTAATCGACGATTGTGATGGCTACTGCTTTTAGATTTGTATAATAGAGATAGCTGTTGCAGTGCATGATAGAGGTGTGTGCCTCAACATTGGAAGTGGAAGAACTGAACAGAAGACCGGTGCGACTAGGCAGTCACTGTAGCCGCTTGTTTATATGACAAATTGCAAAATAAACAGTTACATGTTTGGCTTAAAGGTTTCAAGCAAGTTTACACTTTAAAAATCGTATTTTAAACTAAAATATCAGGGAATTACATTAATTCTGTTTTCGTTCAAAGCAAGCACTTAAATGCTTACAGTAAGTAATTTCGAATAAAAATAAAAATGTTCAATCCAGAACTCTAGATTATTTCAGTAGCCTACTGAGAATAAACTAGTCAAATCAAATCACTTTCCAAGTGTCAAGTAACGTTAGGGTTCCACCATTGAAGGACAAGCTTCTATAACGACTGCGTTAAAACTTCAGTGAAGTAAGGTTTAAATTAAAATTCCATTTAAAATAAACTAGAAAGCCAGTTTTTAGAAAGGGGACCTTAAACCCTTAAGTTTATAGGGAGACTAGATTCAAAAGGGCCGAAAATCTTATGTCTCCATACATTTCAAAGACAACTGTCAAATTTAAAGTTAAAGTTCCTATTTAATTTAGAATTGAGAGCTTAAAAAAATGTTTTAAATTAGCATTTCAGAAAAACTACTACCTTTGCCTGGCCTGGCAACATGCGGCAAAGAGACCTCTCCACCTCCCCAACAAGCGATAGTGACTGTTGGCTTTGTCGGTGAGCTGTGCTAACGAATTCAGAAGGGTGGGGCTTGCTTATATGGGAGGAAAAACCATGGATGTCCGGCGTCCACGACGACTTCGCGAAAATGAGGCAGGTAGAGAAATTTTGTGTCTGAGAGGCAAACTTTGCTTTCTGGGGGTCTAAGACTCATTGGGTACAGTTAGTATGGGGAGCTTTGGAGCAGTTCTCATTAGGCTATCTTAGAAGGTATTCCTGATTGGTTAAAGGGGCTGAGCTCTGAGTGGCTGAAAAACGACTCTTGGAGCCATTTAAGAAACTACGTTTTGGAAGGCTTTGATTAGTTTGATGGAAAAGGGTTTTCAAAGTCAAGATTGAATTGCCTGTATCTTACTGAGTTTTTAACGGATTAATTGAAGGATGGTTGTGAATCAAAGCTTGTGTAAACTACGATGTTATACATCACAACTATTGAAGGCAAAGCCACATTATCGCAGGTAGTCACTAGGATTGGAGTGTAGACAAAATTTCGTAAATAAAAATAAAAATCGGGGACATCGATTACAGGCCAGCTATGGTAGCGATATTTTAATAAAATGGTTTGAAAAATAAGTAAATACTTAAGATTATAGGTTTATGTATAACCAGGTAATGCTAGAACGCATTTATTTTTAAAATAAAAATCTAAGTTAGAAGCTGTCCGGTGAAGTGGAAATTCGGCTAAACTCTGCTTAAATTGCGCAATTTAAAGCGTAGCAAAGACGAATCAAGACAAAATTGAACATGTATCAACATGCATGTGGGGCAGAACGTCCCCCTAGCACGAACTAAGGTGGGCGGCTTTATGCCTTATAAAAAATACGTATTTACAAAAGTTGTTGATATCCAATGGTCGACCGGAAGTGGTGTGCGGTAGTAGCGACTTTAACCCGCTGCTACCACAATGACACAATGAGCTTTTAAAAATTAATGGCAGCAGCTTTTGCAGTTCTGTTTTCAGAGTTGAAGGAAAAAATACAAACTTCCGTTTAGTGAAAACGGTCGATTTGGTCCATTGGTTGAATTAATTATGGCAGAAGAAACAGTGTCCGTTTTTAACTGATTAGGCCTAACGGCTGATGCGGTTTTGTAGCAAAGTCCTGGGACGAAGCAGAGTTCAGTGAAAACCCTTAGGTTTTTGATTTTTGGTATTCGGGTCTCCTCACCAATCAATATGGTGCCGTGGCTGCTTTATAATGTTTAACCTCACGCGTACCTAGACGACTGGTTTCTATAAAATAAAGACCAAAATCATCTGATGCAAAATCACCAAAACACCTTACATCTACTCCACCATCTAGGCTTCGAATAAATTTCAAGAAATCAAGATTATCGCCAGCCCAATAGTCCTCTTTCTTGGGGCTTTATTCAACCTCTCCTCGCAATAGTGATGCCTTCGCTAGAACGCTAGAAGACGTCCTGCAGCATTCCAGGAACTTTCTAAGCCAGAAGTCGTACAGACTTACATTTTTTAAGTCTCGTAGGAAAACTGGACTCCATGGCAAAGCTTGTCCCGTATGGAAGATGGATGACCCGTCCTTTCCACCTTTTATCTCGTAGACAGTTGGAACAAGCCATCGCTCTGGCGACCCACAAACCCCTTAGATGATCTTTTCCCCATCGAAACACTCCTTTGGTGGTATGATGTTCATGTCTTATCCCAAACACTTCCACTTCACGAACTTCAGCCAGGGTTAAATCTTCTAACCGATGTAAACGAGCGCCACCTGAAAAACGCCAGTTTTTCCAAAAATTTGAAATTTTTTTTCTTAAAGCACCCAAAATGCCTCGATTAGAACAATCTGGCCGTTTTTTTAATAATGGACCAAATCGGCCCAAATTTTCAATATCAATAGCCTGTCCAAATACAAGACTCTTGAGGAAGCCCAAATCCGGACTTTCCATCAAGAAGAACCTTTACACTACGTTTGGAGATCACCTCCAATCCAATATAGCGATCCTTCATCATGGCCGCCATTATTGAACTCTGTATTTGTGTATTTTTATTTTATCCCTTTCCTTTTAGGGCAAAAAGCCCGAACACACTAGCTTGGTGCATTTTAGGAGGAGCTTCCTCTGCGAAGGTACTAAACCTCGATTTCATGTACAGACAACAATTTGAAGTGATATTTTTTATTGTGTTTGTCGGCCGCAATCCATATGAAAAATTTCCACAACGATCAATTTTAACTTCAAAATTTTAAACGTTAAATGTTCCCAGTACTTAATGCGTTATAGCATCCAACTAAGCTAGTTTATTTAACCGCATTTATACTTTTATAATAATCTTTTACCCCCAGAAACGCTACCATGTGTCCAAACGTACTACGACCTGGCAATCTACCGGACACGAATTTTCAGTGTATATATGTTTGTTTTAGTTCTCCTCTAAAACCGACTGGGACCTACTAAATGCTACCAAAGCTTGATCTACTATTAAAACACTAAAAGATATTTATAAAAGATCCGAAAGTCAAACTGTGCAAAAACTTCGAATCCTCACTTTTGCCCCCCTCCCCAGCCAAAACTAGTTGTGGTGTATAACACTGCAGTTTACAGTTAAAGCTTATTAAATTTAATAGTAATGCTTTCTGCATTACCCAAAGCCAAGTATTAAGCTTTAACAAGAGCCCATTCACGTTGCAAAGATGTAAATATTCATTCCATAGCCAATAATACAAAATAAAGGCCTATTTCCCAAAGTTCAATTGAGTAAAACTCAAACAGGCCTGTCTTTTCCATCTCTACTCCTTCAAACGGCTCTGCACCCAGTTTCTTTGTTCATCCGACTTCTCCTCCCACTTTCCATTGTTCTCAAGGCCCTCAGCCAATCAGACCCCCGCAGCTATCCTCGGCGTCCGCGCCAACTTCCGAAAATGTGTATAAAACCCCAGCCCCAAAACTCAATCGTTAGCACAGCTCACAGATCTCAAGCTAGAGAAGGGTCACGCCAGTCGGGAGTGGGGACGCCATGTCCGGAGAATGCCATGCCGGGCACAATGGTAGTGGTTCGTATGTTATAGTTTAGCTTTTGAAAGTTCGGTTTAGGACCCCCATATTCTAAATTTTAGTTTAAAACTTAACTCTCTAGCTTGTAGAAATTATGGTGGAGACGCCTGTAGCTGCGTCTTAGGTTCTCTCTCCCCATAACGTCAGAGTGGTTCTCTTACTAAAAACCAACTTTTCCAGTTTATTTTAAATGGATTTTTAACTTAAACTAATTGACGGTTTGATCTTTGTGGAAGTCAAATTGAAACAAACTGATGCCCAAGTGTAAAATTGCCGGGCTTTTTATTACTTAGAACAGTTCTCAAGGGAACTAAGGGAGGTTAATCTTTTTGTACTTGGAAAACTTAGAAACATAACTGTGGACGGTTGATCATGTAGAAACATACTGTCAGACTTTTATCAGTTGCGGCTGTTAAGTCTTGTGGGTGTCTCCGGGAGCACCTAATATTACTTTTTCTATTGTGAAAATTTAACTTTTTATTCAAACACAATTGTTGTCTGATTTTGCGATGTACTAAGGTATATTCAAACTTGCTGCTTTTAATTAATTTGAATCAAAAGCTTCTCCGAAGCAAACTATAATGTAAAGTGTCTTTTTCATTCTCTGTTGCTAAAATAAAACCAGGAGTTTTAAGCTTCAGTCGTTTGCTAGATTGATTAATTGTCTTTTAGTGTAAAATATAAATATGTAGCCCATCTTTAATTTTAGCTAGTTAAACAGTTAAATCCACCGTTGGTGGCAGCGATACCGACAGTTTAAGATTAGGCCCCTTTAATTAGGACCGGCGCTCCATCCCCCATGCTGGGACAGTCGCCCATGCTGTGTTGAATAACGTAAAAAGTCGTCATTAACACCGATTAACCTCAAGCTGAAACTCCACGTACACCAGGGAAACCGGGGGCGTTACAAGCACCTAAGCCGTCGTAGCGTCCGCCGTTACACCGATGCTTCAATGAAGGACTGGGGAGCCCACACAGAGACCTCAAGGCCTTAGGACTGTGGACAAAGGCAGCATTGGATCACATAAAACGTTTTGGACCTCAATCATTTCCAATCCGTAGCATCAGGAAATATAATACCGAGTCCAGATGGAGAACACCACTGCAGTAGCCTATCTCTAGAAAGGAGGCGGAACAAAATCCAGAAACCTTCACAACGTCACCTCCGAGATTTTCAAGCTTTGCATCCAGTTTATAAAGACACTCCTCTCTCTTCACATTCAGGAAATCTGAACGTACTGTAATTGCAGACTCTGTCTTGAGGTGTCTCAAACCAATTTCAGGCGAATGGACTCCATCCATCTATCCATCCATAAATATCTGTTCGCCATTTGAGGGACTACAACGGTTGACCTATTCGCCACGAGGCACATTGCCAGACCTGCCCATTTCATCAGCCCAGTCCCAGATTAACCAAGCTTGAGCAATAGATGCCATAACAGCATCTTGGACGAACCTCTTCCGGAACTTGTTTCCACTATTCAAGCTTCTGCCTGTAATCAAAGAAACAACGCTGGGGCTGTTAATCATGATGGCTCCAAATTGACCTGTGGCACCATGTTTTCCTCAAATCCTACATCTTCTAATAGACTACCCAAGGCACCTACCAGATATTCATGACCTTTTATCCCAAAGGAGGAAGTCTTCTCCACCCAAACACCAGCGCTTTTAAACTAAACGGGTGTCTACTATCATCTGACTTCTCAAGGAGGCAGGAATTCTTGAAGGACATGCTGTCAGAATTGCAAGCAAGGCAATCAAAGATACGACCAACAGAATTTATGACAGCCGTGACTGGAAGAAGTGGTTTCGTTCGTGTCACTTGTGAAAAGGCATTCCAATCGCTCCATCCCCTTTGCCAGAACTCCTAAGCTTTTTAACTGATCTGTTCAACTCAGGTTTAAGGATCCACCATCCTGGTGTACCACTCTGCCTTAAACTCCGCCTTATAAAATCCTTTGAAATTAAAAGACCTGCAGCTAGAAGACCTTCCCAGACTGGGATCTCTCCCTGGCTCTGAACCCTCAGGCCCATTAGCCTACGACCCATTAGCAAACTGTAACCCTTCACCTTTTAACAGAAAAACTGTCTTGTTGATAACTTTAGCTTCAAGCTTACGATGCAGCGAAGTACAAGCCCTCTCAATGGGCCCTGCCTACTTATTCTTCAACGAAGATTTTAGCGTCGTTCCACTTATTACGAGAGGATTGTTCAGAGCAAAACTCAAAAACCGAACGAACCCTCAAAACCTATAATCACTATCACTGAGGATGAGCCTGAAAGATTCCTCTTCCCAGTTTGTGCTTTTAGATTCTGTTTAGAGCGAACTGAAAGTAGTGAGATTCGCACAGGAAGAAATCAACTTTTTCTACCATTTAAAAAAAACAAGAAACCTTCACCTGCATTGATATTGAATTGGATCCAAGACAGTAATTGTAAACTTTTACGAAGAATGTGACGTCATTTGCGACGACAACAACAGAGTCACACTACAGGAGCTAAGAGCCATCATGGAGAAATGCATCCGTCTTCACCTCCCACTACTTTAGGAATACGACAATCCATGCAGAGGGACTTCACAAACTGGAATCCATCACCACAGCCTGAAGTGTTTTCAGGGCCACCACATCAGAAAAGAAATCCTGAAGCCTGTTTGATTTTTATTTATTAAAGTACTAAAGTC
>JAHWFP010235784.1:0-11755 GCA_023313725.1 Lithobius niger
CAGTATTTAAGAAAATCCCGGAATTAACGTGACACCGTGTCGATACACTTCCAGCGCCCCTGTATGCGAACCAATAAAGCACATAACCTGGGGAGCTCGTTTTTGCAGCGAGTCGTTTAGCTAGCTTGAAAGGGCACTGGAGACAAACAGGGGTAAAAAGATTTGCGTCGTTTGTCAAACCAATGGCGAGAGAGCTGATATCTTTGGCCTAAAAAAACGTTGTTTTGTTCAAATTACTACGCTGGAAATGTATACTATAGGGCACCATCAGTACTGTTGTACTGTTAACAAAATAGAGCGAATCGATTATTAATTAATCTTACATTATAAACCAAAGTCTCATAGCAGAAATGAAGCAACCGCAACGACCCCCGGAAGGGAACAATGAAAACGTGCGAGTGTGTCAATTCTTTGGCTTGAAGTTGAAACTGGGACGTTGTTGCCCTGAAAAGAAGTTGAAATTGGCACATTGTTGCCTCGACTAACAATTTGCTCTAACAATTATCCTTCTAACTAAACACCGTGGTAATCTCAAGGGCAAATATTACATGACGTCATGCACACTTCTTTTTCACACGGTACGCATCGCTTAAGCCACAGCGATACACTGGGGGGGGGGGGGAGTGAGCTGTTACCATTAAGCATACGATTACGCATTAACTCAACCTAAAAGAGAATTTCTAGGGGGTGTTTGCTATTAATTTAAGTAACCATCCACATTCAACTACGTATAGTAAAGAAGAGAAAGGGAAGGAAACCAAGAGGAGAGGAAGAGGACGGGATAAAACGAGGAGGGGAGAGGGAAGAGAAAGGATTGACGGAAAGGGGGAGTGTTACACAAACAAAAATCGACTGTTGCAGCGAACGATCAGGCAGCACCTGGCAAATACTGGGAAACAACCACGGGTCAAACAAATCCCCGGGCCAAGCCGGGTACGATGCTAGTGACACAATAAATTAAAGTTGCATAAACATTTATTACGAAAATAATAATGCTGAAACAATACATCGGGCACAGGCATCAACCCGTGTTTCATATGGAGACAGTGTTGTGGCTCATCTTTTCGGTTGTCGCACCTTGTTTCTTTGTCCATTTGTTTCGTTACTGGGTCGGTGGACGGCGTGACGACGGTTGCGACGAGCGGTTTTTCAACGGACAAACAGAGTGATTTTTTTTTTTTTTTTTGGAAAGCATCAAATTTGGCTTCCAGTTTAGAATTAATGCTGGCGGAAATTTCAGTGCGCATTACATCCACGACACTTTCAAGGCACCTTTTCACTTTTTCAACTTCTACCGTAGAATCTTCGAGCAATATAAAGCGATAGCGGTAAATTTAAAAAAGGAACAACACTATTCGCAGCGCCGTTGCGAGTTTCATAACTAAAACGAAATCACGTGGCCCACATCAGCCTATTGGATGACGGAGAATCTGGAACGTGGATGCTGTGTTTAGAATATGGGCAACGCTATCGAAATGGTGTGAACAGGTACCTTTAATCCACTGGCAAAGCGTCACTAGCCTCGCCATTTTTTCACCTTCATTTTTCATTAACGACATGTTCGATTTTGATTTTTTTTTTACAAACCATTTCTGGGTGGACGGCTACCAATGTGCAAAATCTGGTTTAAATTGATGCAGCGGTCATTGTGTGATGCGATTGCAAAGATTGCATTTGAATGTATTTATAAACGGAGAAAAGGTTTAGCGTCTTGCAGGACAGCTAAATAACTATACTCCAGATGCGAGCTCTACAACGAATGAGGCGTTACGGCTTCAGCTCTAATTTTTTTAAGCTCGTTCTTTTATTTGAATGCTTTTGAAAAAGGACGGAAATATCCTAACAGTTCGAAAATTAAAGTCAAGTTTTATGTGCTTTGCGAATGAGGCCGGAGTTCAGCCTGACCGATTTTTTATTACACCAAGCCTCCCCTCTACGTACCTACCTTTTTGAGATAGTAGTGCTTATATTACAAATTTGAACCCACGCAGAGTGCTAATCAGAAAATAATCAAACCGCGCTGCTGTTGAAGGCTGCAGGCAAATTTCTACGTGTTAATTTTTGCGCCCTGCTGAGGTCGTGACAATGAACAGTTTCCTAAACTCTAACAGCTTAGCAGCCGATTGCACCAAAACCAACCGCTACCACCGATAGTGACACCAGTAGTTTGATGCTCTACGTATTAGACCGAAAGGCACATTGCAAATCATACATTTTCCGGTGTTCTATAAAACGCACACTGGAACAAATCTGATTGTGTGGAGCTCAACACAATGACACCAAAAGCACATTGCAGGTCACACGTTTTTCGTGGGTAGAAGAACCTTAGGCCAACATGCATTGGAGCGAATCTGATTCTGAGGTGCACTACATATTATGTAAAACGGCACATTGCAAACCATACATTTTTCGGTGTTCTAGAACAGTAGGTCAACGCACACTGGAACAAATCTGATTGTGTGGAGCTCAACATATGACACCAAAAGCACTTTGCAAGTCACACGTTTTTCGGTGTAGAAGAACCTTAGGCCAACACGCATTGGAACGAATCTGATTCTGAGGTGCACTACATATTACGTAAAATGGCACATTGCAAATAATATCATTTTACGGTATGTAAAAACCCTAGATAGAAAAATTCACGCATTGGGACGAATTAGGTTGTGTTGTGCTCTTCATATATTAAAAAGGCACGTTGCAAATCGTACATTTTCCGGTGTAGAAAAACCTTAGTCCAACGTACACTGGAACGAATTTGATTGTGTGGTGCACTGCATATTATACCTAATAGCACATTGCAAAACAGCGCATTGCATATCATACATTTTCTGGTGTGTAGAAATCCTGGGTGTAGAATAATTCGGGCATTGGAATGAATCTAGTTGTGTTGTGCTCTACATATCAAAATGGGACATAGCAAATCGTACATTTTCCAGTGTAGAAGAACCTTACGCCAATGTCCAATTGGCTGTATCAATTGAACACATCTGGTTGTGTGGTGATCTGCATATAATAACAAAAAGCACATTGTACATCATAAGTTTTTTGGTGCATAAGAATCTTAGGTAAACCCCCTATTGGTACGAATTTAGTTGTGTGGTGCTCTACATATTGTAGCAAATAGCAAATTGCAAAGCATACATTTTCCGGTGTAGAAGAACCTAAGGTCAAGGTACTTTTGAACGAATTTGGTTGTGTTGTGCTTACGTATTACACCAAATGGTGCAGATCACACATTTTTCGGTGTATATAAAACCTTAGGTCAACGTACTTCTGAACGAATTTGTTTGTGTGGTGCTACTCTAAACATTATACCAAAAAGCACACTGCAAATCATACATTTTCCGGTGTCGCAGAACCTTAGGTCAATATGTTTTTGAACGAAGCTGGTCGTGTGGTGCTCTGCTTAGTGTCGGTACACTGAAAATCATATATTTTCCAGTGTAGAAGAACCATAGGTTAGCGATAGCGCCTGGCATTGCTAGCATAGCGTATCACCATGCGATGTAGCCCATCACGAAAGTAGCATAAAAAAAATTGAACGTAGCAAAAAAAAAAAATTTTACTTTTTTTATTTTTCACTCTTCTAAATCTTATAGGCTAACTTGTGTTTTAAAAATTGGATTGCTTTTACGGGGAAAGGTATTCTGGTGGAAGTCTGATAGGGCTGGTCTGTTTCGGGACTTTCGCACATGACTTAAAAGTAATAGGATCCCTGTTCGGTCTGCGGGAAAACGCGATTACGCAGGGATGTGATGTGCGAAAGAGATTATAACGGCTTCTTTGCGTGCCGCGAAAATGAATCGGCTTCGGGTTGGTTCTTATTTGTTTCAGAAAAATGTTGCAACGAATTTTTTTTCCCAATCTTGAGCTGATATTTAACTTTCCTATTTTGTGAGCTTTCCATCTCCATATCGCAGAAATGTTTCTAACGACATCGCCTTTTTTTTTAATCCCCTCCTGCTGCCCCATACCCACTCTTTCTTTTCGTGCTCTGCTTTTCCGTTTGCCTGGCCGATGGAAGACTGCGATTTTGTGCTGGGTCCTAGGCCATGTTGGGATAGCCGGGAATGAGCACGCTGATGCGGCAGCAAAAGGAACCTTTTTTTGGTTCCCTCGAAAGGGATCTCAGCCTTGTTCCCTCGGACGTCTTACCAACGAAGCTCGGACTGGCCGTAGTGCCAGTGTGCCATCGCCGTTTGGTTGTCACACTTTTGGCGCCCCTTGGGTAGCCTTCTTTTTTACCCCTGTCTGGAAGAAAAATTAATGCTTTTCTTCTGGTGAACTTTCCTGTCAGGCATAAATCCCCCTTTTCTATCTTTCTCCCTCCCTTGACTAGCATTTTCAACGCCTTTGTTAAATTCCTCGCGAACCACCCCCCACCCCCCACCCCATCAAAAAAAAAACGAAATATATAACTTGTGTTGAAGAATGCACTTCGAAGCCAGAAAATACAGTAGAATATGAAAAAAAGCAAAGGCTCCAAGGGCTCTTCCCCTGACAATGCTTGGGAGCTTAAAACGCTCCTCAGACCCCTCAGCTGATGGTTGAGGCGCCATTTACATTTCTGAAAAACGCATAGTGCTCCTTGCCCTTCATTTCTCTGAATGGCACAGGCGTCCTTTGCTACCCAGTCCGTCTCTGTTTCCAACACTACGTCTGAAGTTGCATGCTGCTTGGCAAGCCTTGTGGGGCAAAGCCTTGTGGGAATAAGTTTCGGCCTATTAAAGGCACTGTTCAGGAATAGCACTCCGCCTTCACCACAGTCGCTGAGCAGAGGCATATTTAGCACTAAATTGCAGGGTTTTGTTTCGAAACTTAACTGCCGGCGATTCTTCTTCACTGAAAGGACTGTTTGTCGATGGAACTCCCTCCCGGAGCACATTGTTTCGGCTCCATCTCTTAACAGATTCAAGGCTCGACTTGACTTTTAGAAGTACTAATTTCCTTTGGGGTTCTTGGGAGGTTGGGTGCTTCATAAGCCTTGGCTTTGCAACGCCATCTATCTAATCTAATCTAATCTAATCTAATCTAATCTAATCTAATCTAATCTAATCTTTTAATTACCATACTCTAAACCAATTCAACAATTAAAAAAAGTACTACACACGATTTACACGTGTCATAGACCCTAGCACGTGATGAAAAGATAATCCTGTTATTTAATATGCCCTCCCCTATCCCACCCACCCCAACTCTTGTGATAGGCGATTTTTAGTGATAAACACTTAAAAGAAGATCAGAATTTTATATAATTTAAACAGGATTTTTGCTTGGTCGTCCTACTTCGTTCCATATCCAGCAACATGTCACCTCTTCAATTGTTTTCTTCTTTGCGACGTGAGAGGTTTGTTACTTAAAATCTTGAGTCTGCATCTTCGTAGTCTTGCATTTAACGATCTGATTATGTAGACGAGCAAAATTTTGATCGACTACATCTTCCTGGAAAGGTCGGCGTTAATCGACGGCCGCCATTGTTTTTGCAACTATTTTGGATATCAACAAGGCACTCTGCTACCAAACACATACAATCGATTATTTGTGTTCATTCTGGGGCGAACTCAAGATGGGCCGTGGACACTATAAAAGACGTAATTTCAGAAACTCGTGTTCACCAGAAAAAAAAAAACAGGCTACGGCAAAGGAGAGATCGGATAGAACCGAATTAGCACAGTAAAAATTAAAAAGTTTGAAAATTCTAAAAGTTTCCAAGTTGGGACCTCGATCAGGGCTGCTTGCAGGCA
This sequence comes from Lithobius niger, assembly GCA_023313725.1. NCBI lineage: Eukaryota > Metazoa > Arthropoda > Chilopoda > Lithobiomorpha > Lithobiidae > Lithobius > Lithobius niger. Next base: position 5,745 of record JAHWFP010235784.1, read on the forward strand.
CGGAGCAAAGTAGCGTCTGCTTGGGTGCTTCCCTCGTGTTTTACGAGTTTGTGTCAAGCCGCCCGCGGTGTCGAAATTTGCAAGTGTTGTACTTTTTTTTAGGAGTTCGTTCGTTCGTATATTCTGACAATTTATTTGGTTTTTGGAAGAATATGGTTGTACACAGGTGGAGAGTTTATAGAAGTGATTTTAAGTTTGGTCTAAGTTCTATAGTGTGGAATTGTTATGTTGTGACTTTAATGGCTTTCATTACTTACTAGCATCGTACCCGGCTTCCCCCGGGGATTTGTTTGACCCGTGGTTGTTTCCCATAAAACATAATAATTAAATAATTATAATTAAAACATAATACAATACTCAGAAGAACAACGTTACCTACACCACTCTGGAGAAACTTGTATGGAAAAATGCAAAAAAAAAACAACTACTATGCAAATCATATGTTCAACAACTTCCCTGACGACTTGAAAAATATTAAGACGTTTAATTAATTAAAAAACGTACTGAAGATAAGCTTCTTGCTTGCAGTAAGTGTTTCTTCAAGCTCCTAATATTTACATAATGTGTCTTTTAACAAACCGCCGCACCATGATGACATTATTTACTTTTTAAGTGATGATAATCTTGTTTATGTGTTACTAGCATCGTACTTGGCTTCGCCCGGGGATTTGTTTGACCCGTGGTTGTTTCCCAGTATTTGCTCGGTGCTGCCTGATCGTTCACTGCAACAGTCAATTTTTCTTTGTGTAACACTCCCCCTTTCCGTCAATCCTCTCCCTCCGCAAAGCAATATCGTAATCAAATAGTGGCTGTAACATAAGCACTGCCCCACCAACGGGCATTCCCCGTTCAGCAGGCCCCTCCCCACTCCCAGTAGCGTGCGAAAAATAACTGTCCTTCGTACATGACGTCATTTACCACATGCCTTTGCGATGACCGCACAGAGCAAATTGTTAGTCGAGGCAACAATGTGCCAATTTCAACTTCTTTTCAGGGCAACAACGTCCCAGTTTCAACTTTAAGCCAAAGAATTGACACATTCGCACGTTTTCATTGTTCCCCTTCCGGGGGTCGTTGCGGTTGCTTCATTTCTGCTATGAGACTTTGGTTTATAATGTAAGATTTAAATCTGTCAAAATTTATTCTGTCCCTATTTGTGCGTAAAATGAATAAAAATGTGCAGTCGAGTTTCAATAGCTAATCCCACCGTATATTATTTCAAAGATAAAAAAAAATTGATCATTGCTACTTTCGGATATAAAGAACGGACATATATTTAGGCAAGAATGGCTAAGGTGCGATCTATTGTACGCGCATTGTATCTTGAGTCCTACAGATATTTTATGAGCGGCTACTTTTTCTTGGAGGGAGCGGCTTTCATCGACGGCCGCCATTGTTTTTGTAACCATCTAGGATATTAACAAGGTGCTCTGCTATCGAAAACATACAACCGATTATCTGCATTCGTTCTGGGGCGAACTCAAGATAGGCCGCGGACACTATATTGATTGGTTACTGCTCCTATGACGTAACAAACGCTGTCTGTAATGAAAGAACTTCTTCACCTCTAGTCGGCTCTAGAGTGTGGTCTTCAAACTTTTATATTCATCAACAAGCGTCTGCAGATACATCCTGCATTCCTACTGTCACAGAACATAAACTAATTCTGCAGTCTTCAAACTTTTATATCCATCAACAATCGTCTTCATATACATCCAGCATTTCTACTGAAACATAATGTAAACTAATTCTGCAGTCTCCAAACTTTTATATCCATCAACAATCGTCTTCATATACATCCAGCATTTCTACTGAAACAGAATGTAAACTAATTCTGCAGTCTCCAAACTTTTATATGCATCAACAATCGTCTTCATATACATCCAGCATTCCTACTGGAACATAATGTAAACTAATTCTGCAGTCTCCAAACTTTAATGATGAACAAACATTACATACCTGAAGATTTATTTACTCCCCTACTGGCTCAACAGAACAGCTAATTTTTGGTCTCGAAACGTTTATGTTTATCAGTAAATATCATCAGATATGTCCTGCAGGCACAATGGGAGCAGCTAATTCGGCAATCTTTGAACTTTTAAACTAATTCTGAAGTCTTCAAACCTTTATGTCCATAAGTAAATATCGCCAGTACCATAACATCCCTACTGTCACATCTAATTCTGGATTGGGGCAAGCCTATTTTAAAGGCTACCGACTGTTTATACACACCACCACTGTTGGAAAAAAAAAACTCCTAACATCCTTAATGGAGAGTCGCATGACCGCAACTTCCAATTAGTGTTTGACGTATTTTTTCCTGGAACAGAGCGGAGAAAGATGGTTCGGCATAATGAAATAATATTATGGCGTAATTTGGCCAATTCAATGAAAATTTGGCTCGGTTTCACATTTCAAAGCAGAGAATGACAAAGCAGAGAAACAACAATAAATGAACAGCAGAATTCAAATGTTGTTCTCCGGTGTCTCGGCCATCGGGGAGATTCTTTTGAAACCTGACCCACCACGATCAATAACTCGTCGGAAAGAATGTACTTCGGGTTTCCAATTCCGTTTTGTGGCCAAAGCAAGAGAAGTGCGGAGTAGATTCTTGAAATGTAATAACACATAATCCGCCCCCAAAAAACAAAAGTGGTAGCAAGACAGCAAACTTTCTAAAAGTGCCTGCCTCGAAATGATGTTCAGCCCAGAGAGTCCGTCTCCAAGTTTCTGTTCCGTCTGGCTGATCACTCAGGGATCATGGGTGTGAGTTAGGGTGGAATGTAAAAAAAAAAGTATTTTTTTTTTTGGGGGGGGGGGGGGGGGGCCCCAATTCCACATTGGCAGGGCGTGAAAAAATAATAGCTCTTGGGCTTCACTATCACACTATCACACACAAAAAATTTCATCACGCTGGGGTCACGTCTTGAGGTGCCCCAAGAACCTTCAAGTTTAACATTACACAGCAATGGGTGGGACGGCGTAAAAGGCAAAAATGTTGATTTGACTGTTTTAAAATCAATTTTTAAAGATTTTCTTATCCGATTCTCTCAGAAACTAAGTTAGCCTGGGGTAATTGCAAAGAATTTTATTTTTCTTAAAAACTGTGGGAATTATTTAGCATCGAAAATTGGACAAAATGGCCTCTTAGACAATTTTGGCCCATAACTGCTACTTAAACCATGGCGCAGTACACAATACGGCTACCTTTCTTAGTCCCTAAGCGTCTCAAATGAGGTAATGTTAAAATTAAATTTAAAGCCAGTCAATTTACTTCCAATAGAGTGGAAATTCTCCATATTTCGCTTACTTCCACACTCCAGATAGTTCCTTATCTAGCTAATTTTCGACTGCAGCCTGCAGTCTTCTTCAGGCTCTTCGAAGGTAAGTTTATCTTCTGTTTACATTCTTCGTTGTGTACACTATCGCCATCCTAGTTTGAAATCGCCGCTTCGCACGGGGAAAGTAACATTGTCGTAATAGCTTCGGGCCACGGGCTTCGGGCTGCGGCAGTGGGTTGTGTTATCAGTTACGAGAGGTGTTGAGATACTCTCTGTTTGTGTTGTGTAGTTCTTTTTTAGGGTGGGCGCATGGCCTAGGGCCGGAGCCCCAATAAAGTATATTGGATTGGATTGGATTGGCTGCGACTCCGTTAAATATATTCAGTTGTTGTCGAGAACCAAAATGAAATGGCCTTGGTTTTCGCTTTAATCTTTCAGTTTTAAACCATAGGTTGCAAAGTCTATAATTTGAGGCCGTAAGGCCGACATGACTGAATGATTTATTTACTTCTTCAATACAGGCTTCGGGAAGCTAGTTGAATTGTTCCCGCGATTGTTTGCCATAGACACACGCTAGTGTGTTGCCGTCAAATAACAAACATGGGATAAAGCTTTGGCAGAACCTGGACAGAAAAACGCATTTCTAACGTTTCGTTTTTTCACAAACAAAATTGGGTGTACAGTGGACATACCGTACACATGATAGACACCGTAGTAATTACAATAAAACGGAAGCGAAAAAAAGCCAACAAATTAACTGAACACGAACGCAACGAACTATAATTTGAACTCCAATTCCAGGGAACAAATATTGTGACATGCCAGTCTCCATGCACACGTACATCACAAATCAAACAAACAAAACGGTTGGATAATTCACACAAATAAAATACGCACACAAAATACAACATACACACGCACATGAAGAAGAACGAAAGTCTAAAACACATACAAACACAAATACAAACTGCGTTCACTTTCTGACATAACCACTGAGCAAAAACAGTCCTTGTTCCCTGGAATTGGAGTTCAAATTATAGTTCGTTGCGTTCGCGTGAACTCTAATCCGTTTTTATTCGTGTACCTTCACAGCTGTGAGGATGGGGATACGAGCTCTAATACTTTTTTCTAAACGGCGAAGCCGTCTTTTGTTCGGTTATTATTATAGAATTACTCATGGCAGACCTTTTGTCAGAAAATCTTTCATACAAACTATACAAGTGCTAATATTGGAATATTGTGAACAATGTCCGTCGTAGCTCTTGCAAAATTAATGTGAAATTTTCCCTCCGCTTTTAATCTAGTAATCTTCCAGAAACTTCCTAGATTTTTTTTCTCATTTTGTTGCAAAGTTTGACCATGGTTGGCATGGGAAAAAGTGCCGAGTTGTCCTAACTACATTGTATAAGCATCAAGTAGACTTTTCAGCAGAAAATCTTTCATACAAACTGTACAACTGCTAAGACTAGAATACTGTCAACAATACCCGTCGCAGCCTTTGCAATATTAACCGAAGCTTCCAATGCCAATTTTCCTGAAACTCCCTATTTTTTTTTTCTTATGTTGTAGCAAAGTTTGACCATGGTTGGCATGGAAGAAAAGTGCCGAGTTTACCTAATGACATTGCATGAACAGCAAGCATGTATGCAGCAAAAGTTGAAAGAAGAAGAAAGCTGAAAAAAATCTATATTAGCGCTTCGGTGGTGGTGGTGGGGAGGGGGCCGCCCCCGGAGTCGCGGTGGGTGGAAGGCGGGAGGTGGTTTTGGGTTGAAATCAGCTTATCGCAAGCCAAGACCCCGGCCGCCTACCGACTGCTTATCTGTAATAGCAAAAGTGGTGGGTGCATTTTCCTTCCAGAAAATTGTAGTCCCATGCTGGCGCTAAGTCAGGATCGGTGAGCAACTAAACGCGTTTCGCTGTAGGGTGATTGAGAATGATAACCTATAACTTCAGACTTTTATATTTAAAAGGGGAAAAAAAGAAGAAAAAAACGAAAAATGTAAAAAAAAAAAAAAAATTGGAAATCCCCGAATCGTAATGATGATGATGACGACAACGTAGACCTAGATGCGCTACGGAGAACCAGAAAGGAATAAAAAAAAAAAAATGAAAGAATTTCCACAAGCTTTGCCTTCAAGCGCCTTCTGCCGAAATCTCCCTTCCTCAAGCCATCGGATTAAGTTGCGTGGCACTGAATATTAATCCCTCTCATAATTATAAATCATCGTTGGCATGACGCGATTTTTCTTTTCACATGCCGAACGCACGTAAATTAAGCCGTTCGATGCATGTCGTAAAAGGTCTTAGCGTCACCGTAATTACTAAGCCTTCTCGACGGAACATACGCTAATTTATAGCATGTGGCTGTGCTGTGCTGTGCGCAGAGTCTGGGAATAATGTTAAACAGAAAACTTTTAAGCCTACTGCGTAAAGTTTAGGTGTATATGTATATATATATTTTTTTTCAGTTATGATTCTTGGCTTCTGGCTTTCCCCTTCCATTGAGGTTAGCAGCTTTTTGCGGGAATTAGGCACATTGCAGTGATCAACGTAATCGCAACGGAGACATTTTTATGGTGTATGTTGAAAAATAGAAGCCCAGCGTGCATAATGTCGACACAACCCGACGTTTCGACCTGACTCCAGCTCATTATCAAACGAATAAAAAACACAATACACTGAAAATTGCATAACAGACAGCCGAATGCAGGAAAAACTGCCTAAATCAAA
>JAHWFP010235803.1:559-16852 GCA_023313725.1 Lithobius niger
CAAAATCAAACGAATAAACGAAGAAAATTCCAGTTACTTAAAAAAACTATGTTAGTTTCTTTCACAGCGACAGGAAGGACTTGAGGTCACATCAATGAAGCCTAGTTGTTACTGTTGAGAGTTGTAAAATCATCTTTTTTTCAGCTTAATTTAAAACTATTCCAAAAAAAATGGTGTAGAAAACAGTTAAGAACGTTGGATGTGAGAAAGAATTGCAAGATTGTTATTTTTACTTTTATGCTTTTTTGGGGGGAGGGGACCGCAAAAGTAGAATTTTTCGGTTCGTTCCCCTGGGTAAAATTGCTGCCCCACTGCCGCCTCCCCAGTAAAGTGATTCTAGCGTCGTCCCTGCGTCCAAAGTATTATTCGGTGCGATTAAGTTGGCGAATGTGTTGGTGTGTTGATATCACTCCTTTGAAGGGCCGAACCATTCGGAACTTGGCGGCCCCTTTTACCAGTTTTGGTTTTTGATATAATAGCAGTCCTTTTTCGAAATCGTCTATTAGGCTCAACTCCACTACCCTGCAGATGTGTAATAAAGTGCCACGTCAACAAGAAATTGGATTTCAACACTTTGCTACTACCTCTTGCCTAGAGGCCGAACCATTCTCAACTTAGTTACCTCTTTATAGGTTTTTGGTTTGGTTTTAATTGTGTTGTAATTTGTTTTATTTAGTTAGTTTTGGTGTGTTGATATCACTCCTTTTGAAGGGGCACCACTCTCAACTTGGTGGCCTCTCTACCATTTTTTGGATGTTTATTTTGCTTTGTTTTTACAGTTAGTTTATTTTTCGTGAATTGGATATGAATACAATTTCTTTGTCAACGTTGTTTAGATTTATCGTGAAATACCTGTGTGTCTATACGCACGCACGTGAGTATACACGTTGTCATTGTCCGAACTTCGGCCGTCCAATGAGAGACGATGCCGACAATACTAACAATGGTTATAACAATATTTTCGTACTTACGCGCCCTCCCACGCCATCCCCGTTGAACCCCTAGGGTTCAAACCATAAAAGGTACGCAGTTCGTATTGTACTGCAGCCATTCGTCCAACTTCATAGCTGGAAGCCCTCCCGTTATCTCGGTATCGATGAATAATCACCCTATGGAAATTAACATGGGGATGAGCGGAATAGAATAATTAGCTAGCTAACTAGTTAACACATTTTCAACGTTATTGGGGGTCAGATCTTGAATTGACAGCAGCATTCGTAGATGCACGAGTTAAATTTTGTCTGGTGTTTCATTGCTCACGATTTCAACACAATTTAAGCTTTTGTACCGCATTATTATTTTTCTATTAAGTAGCTGAAATGTGCTAAACTATGCTCCAGGATATAAGACACTGACGCTATGGCATCGCGCTACAGTGGTTTACAACCTTGACAATTGAATTGATGTGATGTTTGTTGCCTAACTTGGCGTGTGTCTATAGATGCGGTAAACAGCCTAGAATTTGCTGAAAGTATTAACACTGGCGATAGCCAGTGTTAGTAAGGGTCGACTTAGGACCTCTGTGTTAAATTCTCAACTTTGAGAGCTTATAACTCCGTCAAAAGTAAACATCTTTAAACCAAATTTGGAATCTAGCCTTGACTAGTCAAGGCCTGTCTGCAGTCCAAAAATTGTGAAATTCGGTCCAGCAAAACCCGAGATCCAGAGAGGGGCCAAATAGACAACTTCTTGTTCTGCTTGTTGTTGTTGTTCTGGGGATACTTTCGTCTGTCCTCTCTACAGATCAAACCATTTGTCCTATAAAGCTGGTTCTTAGCTCATTTTACAGGTACTGCTCTGTAGATGTGCCCTTTTCATAAGGCCTTTTCTAATTGGTGAAGTGGTTCAGGGGTTACGGAGCTCTAAACCACCAGATTGATTGTTTTACATTGTTTTAAACATTGTTATTATGCAACAATGCCAATTAGCAAACGCCAGCTGCAAGACATAGACTGAAGATTAAAGGATTTGTTTCTATTGTTAACATTGGCGATATCCAGGTTAGTAAGGGTCATCCTGGGGTCTCTTGTGATAAACTCTCAGCTTTGACCGTCAACTGTACTGTTTTACAGTTTAGCTGCAGTTCTAAAAGTAACACGAATTAATAAACAAAAACGGAACGTTAAATGCTTAGAGTAAGGATCTAAAAGTCAAAACCTAGAAGGAACACGGACTAGCTTTGACAGTCAGGGTCTAGGTGTAAAATTTTGTCACTAAGTGGCTGGTAAGCATTAGACCCTTACTACCCAGTGGCCAGCAATAAATACATTTTGACAAAAAACTGGAAATCCTCTTGCAAAGACCCATGCGATGATCAAGTGGTAGTATGGTTATACGTTTCCTGCTTTGCTTTACGTTGAAAATTATTTTTCAATTTAGTAACATGCCAGCATATTCGTAGCAGAGAACATTATGGTAAGCATCTACCATAAATCTACGAAATATAATAAAAAATTCTAAAGCATTAAAAGACAAAATGCCAAACTTCACAAGAAAATTGTGTTATGAAAGTTCCATAACAATGTTCTAAGAACAAAGAAAACCTACTACAACCGTTCATACACACGTTCTGTCCGAATAGACTAGAACTAAGCTAACCACCAGGTAGTAAGGGTCTAATGCTTACCAGCCACTTAGTGACAAAATTTTACACCTAGACCCTGACTGTCAAAGCTAGTCCGTGTTCCTTCTAGGTTTTGACTTTTAGATCCTTACTCTAAGCATTTAACGTTCCGTTTTTGTTTATTAATAATAATGGAAACAAATCCTTTAATCTTCAGTCTACGTCTTGTAGTTGGAGTTTGCTAATTGGCATTGTTGCATAATAACAATGTTTAAAACAATGTAAAACAATCAATCTGGTCATTTAGAGCTCTGTAACCCGTGAACCACTTGCCCAATTAGAAAAGGCCTTATGGAGAGGGCACATCTACAGAGCAATACCTATAAAATGAGCTAAGAACCAGCTTTATAGGACAAATGGTTTGACCTGTAGCGAGGACAGACGAAACTATCCCCAGAACAACAACAAGCTAGAACAAGAAGTTGTCTATTTGGCCCCTCTCTGTATCTCGGGTTTGGCTCGACCGAATTTCACAATTTTTGGACTGCAAACAGGCTTTAACTAGTCAAGGCTACATTCCAAATTTGGTTTAAAGATGTTTACTTTTGACGGAGTTATAAGCTATCAAAGTTGAGAGTTTAACACAGCGATCCTAGGTCGACCCTTCCTAACACTGGCTATCGCCAGTGTTAATAAACGATAAAAGAGGAAACAATGTGATACGTTATGTACTACAATGGGAAAGCACCAACCAAGTACTGGTCACAAACGTCCGGGAACTACTATACGGGCTCCAGTAACTACGCAACATTACAAAATGAGGGACTATCACAAGTTTTTTCCCTTCCTACGCCCAGAATCCCACAAAATTCCTTTATTACTTAGCCTGACATAATCCCTTTATTAAAATCCCTTTATCCCTTTACAGAATCCCTTTATCCCTTTACAGAATCCCTTTACAGAATCCCTTTACAGAATCCCGGAATCCCTTTATTACTACCCTGACAGAATCCCTTTACAAAATCCATTTATTACGTAACCTGGCAGAAATTGTATAACAGATATTTTACTTTGAAAATATTTCTGTATACGACACTTTTATTGTGAATACCGCATCTGTATTTTCTAATCTAGACACACGCTAGTATGTCACCACCAAGTAGATGAGATTTAATTGTTGCCAGAACTTAATTGTTGTCAGATGTAAAAAGGCGTCTCACTAGTAGACATGTCTTTTAATTGAAACAAGCTTACACCTGATATCAACTTACTGGTGTAAATTCGCCATGTGGTAGAAATCTGAAAATCGTTGTAATCAGGTATGTCGGGTCCAGAAACGAAGAAAACCTCAGCATTAAAGTGTGAGAACGTGTCTTCTATGGAGAAAATGGGCCCTCAATAAAGATGATTTGTGTTACTAGTAACTAGATGGCTAGCTAATCCGACGGCTCCCATAGGGTATAAGGACACCTGTGCAGCCCACTAGGGAAAGTTGGCATCTAAATTTCGGCAGACAGGTAAGGCGTTGTATGGGGAAGTGCCTTTTTCTAAAATGGAGGTTGCAGCTAGAAGCACGTGGCGGTGAAGTGGCGCGTAAATGCAAAATTTTTGTTGTAACCATTGTTTGTATTGTCATCCAACAGTCTATTATAACATGCTTAAGTGTTACACGCGCATCGTTTCATTGCTTAATTGTAAGAATACATCGTTGCTGCAAAGAGGTGGCTCACAAACACAACAAATCTCACTAAGACACTGGGAGTCTTCATTGCAAGAAGAATTGGAAAGAAAATGCAGGTCGTGACCACAGGGTCCAATCATGTTCCTACTTGATAGGTAATTTCTTTAAAGAAGTATGTCTTGATAATGTGCAATGTTTACTGGTTAATCTCGACACATGCTACTTTGGTGCTGCCAAGTAGATGATTGGCCAACTATATGAGATTAATGTGATTGAGTGAGCAATTCTTGACACTCAACCAACTTTGAAAATTTTCAACTCTGCCCTGATCTACGAATATACGTCCTATGTCGTAGTTGTAAAGCCCGTCATGAAAACGGGCTAATCTAAAAGTAAAGCTAACCTATAATACTAGTGAAATGTGTAATTTAAATAATGCAGGTTCTTGAAGACGGGCAATTGGGCCAAGGCGGCTTCGTTCACTCAGTCCGTCCGTGCATCTTCTGATTCATTTCACAACCTTTCATTCATATCCATAGCCAGGGACCAGAAGGCGTTAATCGCGTCCTGTGGCCTTGTCTTTTTTTTTTTTTGGTATTGAATCCTACAGCACACTTAGTTGTGTGTCTTTTAAAGCCGTGTGGTAAGTTTTGCATCGTAGTTACTCTCCCCCTATAGTCCCCATCTCCACAATCGTATTCCCTACTTTCTTATTTTTGACCCCTGCTCTCGTCTCCTTTTCTTCCCCTCCCCTCGTCTCGTTTTTCCCCCTCCCCCCGTCCCTCCTACCCATCTCTCCCCAACTCTATTCCCCACTCAACTTCCCCTCTCTACTTGCTCTCTTCTCCGTTTCTTTCCCCAATCCTTCCTCCCCACCATCGCTCATTCCTATTTTTTTTTTTTTTTTTGTACTGAATCCTACTGAGCTTTGTTTTTGTCTTTTATAAAAGTCCTGTAGCAGGTTTGCATCCTGACGGTGCATTCTCTGATTCATTTCACCATCCTTCGTTAATTTCCGTAGCCTGGAAGCAGAAGGCGTATTTCACGTTGTGTGGCCTGTCCTTTTTTTTGCACTGAATCCTACTGCGCATTTTTTTTGTCTTTTACTTTGTCTGTAGTAGGTTTGTATCAGTAGTTGCCCTTCCCCTGATCGCTCCTCCCCACTTTATTGATTTTTGTACTGTATCTTAGTGCGCGTTTTTGTGTGACTTTTTCATCGATAGCAGTCGTAGTAATCTATGCAGTAGTGCTTCCTCTCACATATACATAGATTATTTTATCTTCCTTTTCACTCAAGCCTGATTATGTTACTTCATGAAACCAACTACAATGTATGGAGCAGACATTTCTGCGTAACACACATTTATATGGTGTTTCAACAACTTGCTTTATTATAGTACATTGTTATCCGATTTGAAAGGCAATGTTTGAAGTCCACTGTCATCATTGTTATTGAAAGTGCGCGTGTTGGAGATTACTAGTGCACAGTGTGCTAGACTTGTGTTCTCGTCTTGTACGCGGTGGGAGTATGTGCAACGAAGTAGTACCGTCCTGTACATAGGATAGTAGGAGTCGTGCGTGAAAGGTAGTGTGGGGGGAACGAAAGTATGTATGCTATGCAACTGCTGTGAGAGAAGGCTTGTCTTGCGCACAGTGCATAGCAGAGGTTATGTTCTTGTTGACAGTGAGAGTTGTGCGTGTTAGACTGTTGGCCATGGTGAACAACGCCGCTTTGCCTTGTGCACGTTAGAGTAGTTACGTATTGGAGTTGTCACATATTGGAGTTGTTGGCTAGAATTGTAGTCATTAAGTAATAGTTATTGGTTAAAAAAGAGCGGTTATTGATTTGAACCAATAAATGATTTATACCACGGTTGGGACGTCAAGCTAACTCGTATTTAATTTTTGTGTTTGAGAAAATTGCTTCAAGAAATACGGTAATCAGTAGGCTATATGGATATGAACGAAGGTCATTCCATTTTAGTTTGTGGAGGAGGAGGTGGGTGTCAGATGGACGAGTCCTTTGGCAGGTAGGCAGACTGTAGGAAGTTTGTGGAAGAAGGGGGGGGTGGGAGTTAGACGACGCGTCGTTTCGCAAGGTTTGGCTGGTAATCTCGCTCGCTCATGCTATTCGGACAGAATAAACTTTGATATGTGAGGAAGCAGGGATAGGACATTGTGCCGACATTCTGGCAAGGTAAGCAATTCTTTGTGCGTGTGTAGTTTCGGAACTGTTTCAAATCAGCGGTAATAGCCTAATAGGTGTATCGGTATGAATGAAGGTCATTCCATTTTAGGTTGTGATGGGGGAGGGGGGGGGAGGAGTTAGACGGAGGGAATTAACTTATATATGGACCAGATAATTATGTGAGCGTTAGCAAGGATACGATTTAATTTGGAGCATCCCGGTAAGTTAGGTAATTCCTTTTTTACGTTTTCGATGCTGTATAATTTTGGTTGTTGGTGTGTGCGTTCCCGTCGGGTGATCCGGAAGTGTCAAAAGTGTCGGTTATCGACAAAAGTGTGGGTTATTGGCAAAAGTGTGGGGTAACTTGATAACCCACACTTTTTGCGATGACGCACACTTCCGGTCACGGTTAACGGGATTTAACCTACAGAAATTTAGCATGGCGTTGAGTTAGCGTGACGTTACAGCCGTGGTATAAGTTGTAGTTATTCGTTATAGTTTGGGGTATCTGGTTCCGGGCCAGGGCCCCTTAATAAAATTTTAATCAGGCTCCTTTTGCTACTTCTTTTCTTTTTCAGTAGCTGCTCTTTTTTTTCCAACTTCAAATTGTGTTGTTAGGTGATTATCACCCTGCTGCAAACTACAATCTGAAAATTAATTGCTCTAAATGATACCATGCTGAAAACACTTTAGGCCTAAAGTAGTTGTGTTTTATTCCCTGAAATAGTTGTGTTTTTTCCTCGAAATAAGCAATATTAATGTATGAATACAATACACGCTTGGTGAAGCTTCGATGGATTTTCCAGCCCCAAAAACCTGCCTACGAGAAGAACCACCTAAACGTTTCAGACGGTGGAAATACGAAAACATGACATCTTCGAAATTATTTAATTGTGGTTCGAATTTCGTTTTCGAACTAATAAATTACGTGCACCAAAAGCTAACTTGCCACACAATTCCAAATAATAATTTTTTTAATTGCAAAACAGACGAATACATAAACTAACTGAATCACGAATTTCCATATTCAGTAGAAACATCTACATCATTAAAGACGTATGATGATGTGCGTGCGTGTGTGGCACCTCTACTCCTCTGGAACCAAAGCACCTACAAAGATGGGAATAGGACCAAACGAAAGATAATTAAATTTCGCTTCAGATACGCGAAAAACCCTAAAAAAATTACGTCAACGTGTTTTTTTAACTCTCATCGTGTTCGTTCATGACGTCATAGCCTGTTCGTGCAAAGTGACAAACAAACCGTCTTGAAGATATTAGTTACGTACTGAGATGATCTGTAAAAGGATGTACCCAAAAGATAACCTAATAAGGCGACGTATTTTGCAACACACCACATATAGATTTTAAAATTGGTTTTGTATTGCATTGAAAAGTCAAAACCATAGACCTGGTTTTGAAAGGGTATCAAACATCCGTGTTTCAGACGCATGGAGGTGCGTAGATTGAGCGAGCAAAACGACCGATTTCCACGTAAACTAAGCCTTTTCAATGTGTGTTTATCTTTGCTCTCTCAATCTTTCATCTCTCACCTTCGCAGGGAATTACTTCTGGAGGAGAAGCCGTACAAACGTGCAAACAAACAAATCGTATGTTTTGAATGATATATATAGATGAAATACAAACGTGCTGAGGATGTGATGAACGAACTGTGAGCAACAATTGCAATTAGTTTACGTCGAAATAATCAGTACATCGATTTTGTGATGCTCTTGGAATAAAAGAAATTACATGAAGCATGGATCGACGCCAACGATATGGCTAGTCTACATCATTAAAGATGTATGATGTGCGTGGGTGTGTGTGTGTTTGTACCTCTTCTCCTCTGAAACCAAAGTGCTACAAACATGAGAGTAACCAAACGAAAGATAATTAAATTGCGCTTCGAATAGGCCTTTCATCACTGTAACTTGATATTATGACCCTCAATACACGAAAGTAACGTCAAAGTTTTTTTTTTACCCTCATGATGTTTGCTCATGACGTCATAGTTTATTCATGCAAACCACCTGGAGCAAAGCGAAATGATCTGGAGAAGGATGCACGCAAAAAATAACCTAAAACGACGACGTATTTTGCAACATACCAACATACCACACATACATCTTAAAATTGTCTGTCTATCAACTGACTTGATGCTTGGAAAAAAACGGACCAATATATCAGGTTTTAAAAGGGTGTCAAACATTCGTGTTTTTGAAGCACGGAGATGCGTGGATTGAGCGAGCAAAGTGAGCGATTTCCACGTAAACTAAACCTTTTCAATGAGTGTTCGGATGTGCTCTCTCAATCTTTCATCTCTCACCTAAGTCGCGGATTATTTCTGGAGGAGAAGACGTACAAACGTACAACGATTGTTGACCAAATTTTTTTCGTGGCAGCCTCTAACTTTTCGGGAACGTCCATCAAGAATGGTTAGACGGCAACAGACCAACACGGAACAAGTCAGTTAATAACTGGTTGTTCTCAGTAACAATCAGAACACACGCAGCTTTGCTCAAAAATTGTTGTCGACCCAACGGACACATGCAAAATACAAGCGTGACACAGGTGAATAGTGACAAACTACGTAGACATCTAAACCTCATTTAAAGAGGTGCTGCAGTAAGGAAATCCCTCGAGCGAAGCGAGACGACGCCAACGGAGCGAACGATGTGGCTAGTACTTTTATTAATACTTAACATTAAGATCGTTTAAGTATGCCGGTGGTGAATCACGAGCATAAAAAAATAAAATATTCGAAACATAATTTCTCCACAAACGACCACAGTTCCTCGTTGCCTCATGGAGGCAAAAGATTTTAGTGAGGGCGAACTCTTACTCAATAGTGCGTGGAGGCAGAACGCCTCTTTCTCTGTCACGGTGCCTTAAGTAGCGAAATGGTATCTGATTACTTTTACTTATTTAAATAGAGAGAGAAATTAGAACATGAACAACTTGAGTAATTTGTAGGAGGTGGAGAATGAAACCGGAATTAAGCGAGTAAAATTACGCAAAGCTGGTTGTGTTTGTTTTCACCTAACGTAATATGCGGGTCAAGGATTTCGATTGTGGGCGATCTGCCTCACAAAGTGTTTCTCCTGCTGGTGTAACAACGAGCAACCTGAAAATCACGGACCACGATAGCGGTTCTTTGTGTAAGACTCAGAATGAACTTCCATGTTAAACGTTAAACATTGAAATCCTTTATTTTCTCCCCGGAATTGACATAGGCTCTCCAAATTCGCTATTTGGGGTCGTGTTATAACTATTTTACTGGACAACAATTGAACCGTTTGGCCTCCATAACACGGTCACTTATTGTATTTGTTGTTGTTGTTGTTGGGACTCTTTACCCTCACCTGGAGATCGAACCAATGCACCGATTATCAATTTTTATAGCTTAAAACGTAGGTATGAACAAGGACCACTATCTTGTATCAGTTATTTTTAATATGATTACAATATTCTTATTCGTTGTTGTTATTCTTGTTGGGGAAATTTTGCTCTCACCTACGGATCGAACCAATGTGTCGATTATTGTTGTTGTCGTTGGGACTATAGCCGCCGTAACCATACGTTGGAAAACTGCATCATTTTCGGATGTGATGTGCCGCACCGAGTGTTGAGCACACATGTCGGCCCGAACGAATACCCACGGTTTCATTTTTCGTATTTTCCGGCGTATCTGATTGGTAGAGGCTTGAGGATCTAATTGTGCACTACCAGTGGTAACATGTCGATGTTGTGCGTTCGTCTCACACAACCTCGTTGCCAGTGGCAGAAACCAAAACAGAACAGAAAAAGGAAATTTACAAAGAGAATAATTTGTACAGACGCAGCAACATTTATTTTGCTTTGGTTTTGTTTCCTCGACAGAGCAATTTTCGAACCAATTTCGTTTCGAACTGCCGATTATTTAAAAATGATTGAATGAATTGTGGCATGTTGCTCAGCCGCGTGAAGCCAAACCAATTCATTTTAAAATAACAACCCTATTTGAAAAGTGGAAACGAAAAAGAAATGGAAGCAAAAGTGTGGTGATACGGACAATTTTCATTTTTTGTATGTTTGACTGCGGGACAGCGTATCTGCTGCTGACGTTCACTTGTAATAAATACAATTCCAATTTCACAACGAGAAAAAAATTGTTGCCGCGCACGCAAATTTTCTCTTATGCCTTACATTCCTTTTTTCTATTTCCGTATCTGAGTTACGGAATTTTTCCATTTCTACGATTAAATCATTTAGTAAACACTAATTCGGTGGCAGGGAGGACGTTGTCATTAAAAATGTTGTTACAATTTTAGGTTCCTGTTAGATTGAAGGAAAACTGTGATCAGGTTACGTGTAAAGTTTGGATTTTGGTTTAACAAACATGAAAAAAAACGAGGTTTTTTTGATGACAAAACGTTACACGACCGTTTTTGTTTTTTTATTATTATAGGAAGTTTCTTCTTTTTCTGTGGTGGGAGTGGGAGACCTTATCGGGTTTTTTCACGTTTCACCTCAGAAAACAATCTTTTAGGTACACAAAATTTATGGATTTTACAGGGCGTAAAGATTTAATTGGGGAAGATATCAGTGAAGTCAAATATGTGCTGCCGAGTGTGTTCGTGACCAATATTCATACCGACACCTGTGCATCTGAAAAGAGACACATCCTAGAAATACGCTCGTGCTTATGTCGATTGTGGCGTGTAAAAGATCGTACTAAATTCCTAACGAAATTGAAACCTTGATAACCTTAGCAGTTAAAAAAGACGTTTTTTTAAAATATATCATTTTTTAATTGTGTGACTACTGTAACATACCCATTTAAAACCCAAACTATAGATGATGTTAAGTCTGAACGAACTCAGTAAAATAAACAAACAACCGTATTAGTACACGGGAACTACGATGCTACGACGGGTGTTTGTTTATCTTCTTATGATATAAATGATACATTAGACAATGCGGTTACAAAATAAACGTTGTTTGCAAGGCAGCAATCAGCGTGATGATGTTCCTTTCGTATAACGGTATGATGTTTCTCGATGTAAACTTATTTAGTAAACATAACCTTTTCTAACAACAACGATGAACTTTTGGGTGGGCCGACAGTGTTATATATTTAAGACACTGTCGAATGCCTGAAAGCTCATAAATGAGCTCACGTCCGTTGGACTTGGCAGTATCCATGTATCTAAGGCCCTCTGGGAGAGAAGCTTCAGGCCATTCATTCAACATCACTAGAATTTTATTTTATCAAAGCATCGCAAAGCAGTGTTAACTTCCTGCCCTGTGCGAAAACTGGCATGGAGTCGAGAGGGGAGAAACGCAATTTTGACCCCAGTCGGTCTTGGCATAAACAAACGTAACTTTTCCTACACTTAAACGTCATTTCGATGCTGCTGCTTGGCAGAAGGACTCTGCTTGGATCCACCAAGGAGTGATATTTCTCACACGTGTTTATCGGCGAAACCCTGCTTAGCGCAATTTCGATGGTAGTTACCCATGAAAGCAATTACGATCACTTGTTCTACAACTGGCTGCATGGGGTCGCAACCAGACATGGGTTTGAACCTTTCGGGCATTGTTGACTGCCTCAAAATAGCGTCGTTAAATTTGCGACACGCATCTATTTTGCCTAGTTAAGCCGTCAATTTTGCAAGTTTTAGACTTTTTTGATTTATTTTTTGTGCATACTTCGAATCAAGAAATTTCTTTTGGCACTTCGACTGTCTTTCTCTAGCCATTATCTCTCAAGAATCAATACCTTTCTTTTGTCACATTGACTGTCTCTCCAGCTCTTCTATAGTTATTTCAAGAATCAAGGCCTTTCTTTTGGCACATTGGCTGTCTGTCTAGCCTTTCTATAGATATCTTTAAAGAATCAAAACCTTTCTTATGGCACGTCAACTGTCTCTAGCCCTTCTATAGTTATCTCTCAAGAATCAAGACCTTTCTTTTGGCACATTGACTGTCTCTCTAGCTCTTCTGTGGTTACATCAAGCATCAAAGCCTTTCTTTTGGCACATAAGCTGTCTCTTCCGCCCTTCTACAGTTATCTTTCAAGAATCAAAACCTTTCTTTTGGCACATCAACTGTCGGTAGCCCTTCTATAGTTATCTCTCAAGAATCAAGACCTTACTTTTGGCACGTCAACTATCTCTAGCCCTTCTATACTTATCTTTCAAGAATCAAAACCTTTCTTTTGGCACATTGACTGTCTCTCTAGCTCTTCTATAGTTACATCAAGAATCAAAACCTTTCTTTTGGCACATCAGCAGTCTCTAGCCCTTCTATAGTTATCGCTCAAGAATGAAGGCCTTTCTTTCGGCACATTGGCTGTCTCTCTAGTCCTTCTATAGTTATCTTTCAAGAATCAAGACCTTACTTTTGGCGCGGTAACTGTCTCTAGCCCTTCTATAGTTATCTGTCAAGAATCAAGGCCTTTCTTTCGGCACATCGGCTGTCTCTCTAGTCCTTCTACAGTTATCTTTCAAGAATCAAGACCTTTCTTTTGGCACGTCAACTGTCTCTAGCTCTTCTATAGTTATCTCTCAACAATCAAGACCTATCTTTTGGCATATCAACTGTCTCTCTGCCCCTTCTAGTTATCTCTCATGAACGGTAAGTACACTGTAATTCACAAAAACACTTCTGAGAACACTTCTGGGAACACTTCTGAGAACACTTTAATGGTCAAATTAAGGACGCTTCAAGTGTTCTTTTTAAGAACACTTCCAGTGAGAACACTTCTTAGAACACTTCATGTGTTCTTACTAAGAACACTTCAAGTGTTCGGAACACTTCATGTGTTCTTACTAAGAACACTTCAAGTGTTCAGAACACTTCATGTGTTCTTATTAAGAACACTTCCGAACACTTCAAAATGGTCAAATTAAGACCACTTCAAGTGATCTCAGAAGTGTTCCGCCTGAAGTGTTCCACCTGAAGTGTTCTCAGAAGTGTTCCACAAATGAAGAAATTTTGCAACATTACAAATCTGTATTCCAGGTGCTAAAAAATAGAAAATCAAACTAAATTGCACGAGTTAATCCAAGATTTATCAGTTTTAAAATTCAAGAGAGGACACTTTTATTTTCCTCCCCTCTTGGACTTGCAGAATAATTTGCCGCTATTGTAAATCGCCCTGTTTATGGTTTCCACATCTTTCCGAAGTCCTTTAGTTCAAACTGTTTACCCATTTAGATGGGAACAGTGGTGTAAGGAAATATCACTGGTTTAATGAAAAGCCTCTTGCTTTTCTTATAAGTGTTGTTGGCTAGGCTTCAGTGAAAGAGCCAGGGGAGGGTAAGTAGTTTCTACACAATCATTACTTTAATTCTTTAGTCCAAATCATAAAATCGTTTTGGTGGATGTAGTGACGCGCAGGGTACATCGCTTGTATAGCAACACGCAAGTAGCAACATAAATCTAACCAATTAGAACAGTTTAATCGAATAAAACTTTTCGAGTATTTAAAAAGTATTTATTTAAGGATGAAAAGCAAAACTTTTACCTAACCTGAACAAAATAATACCATTTTTCCTACCAACCATAAAAATGTAAGCCTTATCAGATGAAAACTAAAATGGACCATACCGATCCAACATCATGGTATCGTTACCAGATTCAGAACAGCCTTATTAGTATCTTTCCACAAAAGCCACTCTCTGTCATGCTTGCTGTCATTGGCTCAATGACCTTGGCAAATCCACCATCAGAAAAACATCAAATATCAGGGAACGTGATTGACATTTTATAACATTTTTAAAGATATTTTGGTAAGGCAGCTTTATTTTTTTTAATCATCATAGGCACATCTTGAACTAGGCTAACAGAAACCAGTTTTGGTTGAGGTGTAGTAGAACCTCAGAAATGACTCCCCCCACCCCCTACTTAAACGAGTGTTTACACTACACAATTTGTAGCTGTCAGTATCAGTACTACCAAGAATTTATAAATTTACTAGTTTCATAAAGCTTTCCCTCCTGGTTCCTTGGCTTCTGTCTTTTTGGTGCTGACTATACATCCCAAGGAATGGAGAAGTTTTTGCAAATCACACAACCCTACTGAAGAACTCAATGCAGCAAAAAATCAGTCATTCCAGAGATTTGTTTAGGCCTGCCTCTTTATTATTATTAAAGGGTTCACAGAAGATCACACACTTTCATCATCAATAAACATACAATAAAGACAAACTACCTTTTACACTCTACAGCAAAACCAGTTACTGTGATAAAATGACACACTTCATAATTACTAATAAAATTCTGTTTACGAATGGGTAATTGTAACTGTAAATACAATACATTAGTTCCATGCCTAGTGAATGTAAATGCCACAGTGTCTTTGTCAGGCTACTACATCACTGCTCGCTTCGTCGTGATCGTTCGCCTGCATGTGACGAGGCGGCCGTAGCCTCGATACTTGCAGGGCCGCAACGTTCCTGCAGCAACTTATTAAACTCGCCTCACAGCAGATACTAAATGCTTGGGTTTGAATGTCCCTGGATATCATCAGCACAGCCTTCTATCGGCTGTGGTGTTGAATGGCCAGGGATTCGAGGCTTCGCAGATGGACATCACTGTTAGAGTTGCACTTGAATACCCACGGATCATCAAACCCAAGCATTCAGTACCTGCTGAGAGGCAAGTTTAATATGTTGCTGTGGGATGGTTCGAACGTTTGTGTAACAACCTTGCAAGTATCGGAGACTACGGTGTCGCGTAGCAGACAAACGAACACGACGAAGTGAGTGGTAATGCAGTAGCCTGATGAAGACAGTCGTTCTGAGCCTATCAAACTTCAGAAAAACAGGGCTATTGAAATTATGCCAAGACATTAGGTGCATAATATCTTTTTTTTTAATCTAAGCGTACAGCATGTATACATGGACTCAAATTTTCAAAGTAAGCGATGTGCCATTTTAAAATTAAGGATACATACATATAAAGATTCTGTAAGCATATTTCTATGTTTAATAGAATTTTTAGTATTGGGATTGAATCGGTCAAAACTCATATCGGCCGATTCTTAACTTTTCAATCTGGGTGGCAGATCCATTTTCCTATTTTTAACTTAGTTTATACAGTATGACAAAATATAAAAACTATTTAAAAAAAAGGAAGTTGTTTCTCAAGCCTTTTTCTAAAAAAAATCGTGCATGCGGTTTTTTTAATGAACTTTTTCGTAGTAATAAAGCCTGGGTATCTGTATATATAATACGCTATGTGCACTTAGTTGTGATAATATGCACGCAGCAAACTCATCATGCCCAGAGCAAATTCAGGTGTTGGGGCAGGGGATATACAGTGCAGTGAATACAAAAAGCATAGTTTACAAATCATGGGTTGACATTTTTGCCTACCGTAAAATAAAACAGTGGACAGGGGGTTAAAGCCCATGCCCAGAGCTTCAGAAACAACATTTTTTAAACAGCCAGAAATATAAGAAGAGCAGTACTTGTATACATATTAAGAGAAAAAAAAACAAAAAAAGGGGTCTGTAGGGGCTTCACACTGTTATAGAAAAGATATTTTTACAACAGTTTTGATGGCAAAGTATATTTTAACATCGTATACCGAAAGTATTAAAAAAATTTGGCATACATTTGTGCCTACAAACTGAAAATTTACACAAATTTTAAAGCTGTTGACGAGCGAACTGATGAATCTGGTTATTTATTGGAATCTACGGATCTTTTGGTAGGTTAGCGTGTGCTACTAATTTAAAACAAATAAATGGTGCTTAGCTTGGAAACGAAGCCGGTCAACCAGTTTACTGCGTTGAGTAGCCAACTGAGTTGCTTACTTCCAGAAACTAAGATACGCAATTAGGAACATTTGTGCCTACAAACTGAAAATTTACA
>JAHWFP010235812.1:0-11627 GCA_023313725.1 Lithobius niger
TTTCAATGCAAGTTTTTAACGAAGGAAAGCTAGTTTGTTTTCGTTTTTTAGAGGTTTGCTACGGTCGGAGTTTAGATGGAGATGCAAAAAAAAAATAGACATGAAAATAAACACTGGGTCCGTAAATATATACAAACATAAACATTGGAGCTCCGGTAGGGGTCATGGCAAGACGTTAAGTTTACCAAAATGCATTAAGTGCACAAATCAAAAGATTAAATGTTCCAGCTAGTTTTAAAGGGCTATATCGCAGTTTAGCTTAGTTTTAAACTGGTTTGAACGTCGGACATTTTTCATAAATAATCAAAGTCGTCACCTGTTACAAATAAAAAATATCGTGTGTTTTCAACATCTACAACCTAACTAAGCTGGAAAAAGTGTTTCGGCTTTATGCCTAAAGGAATAATGTACAATATTTACATTTTTAATGCGAAATCGCCATAAAGACGATTGTTCTTCTGGTGTGGAAGAATACTGCCCTCAGGTTTTTTCTTCAGTGGTGTTGAGGTGTCCTCTCCTCAACACGAGCGTCTGATACGAGACCGCGTTTACACGTCCCCCACGCGGAGGACTCTATTTGGGGTTTCTGTCGAACTCCAAATAAGTGCTACAACAGAAAAGGTCAGTGCACACAAGACATGCCAAAGAACAAGACTGCCAAACCATGTAAATAAATTGCATAAATTAATGCACCAAGGAATACACCTTCTGAGGAATACACCTCCCGTGAAATACATCACCACAAGTTATAAAATACACTGTTTACAAAAAATAAAAATTGCCATTTTATGTTTTTGGGGGACTGACGTTTTTGTGGCTCAAGAAATTTTTGTAAATAAAAATTACAAGTTTTAAAGGGACACTAGTTGCAGGAAAGTCGTACAGGCCACAAAGAAAATTGGAGCAAACGAAAGTTTATATGAATAAAACGCAAATTTTGACCATAAAGGGTCACAGTTTAAGGGTTTTTGTAGCTGTTCAAATGAGATAGTCGCAACATTTAATGCTCTAACCAGTCAGCCGTGCACAAAAAGTTATTTTATTTATCTGGGAAAACCTCGAAAAAAAAACCCTGTGCGCACTCCTCAGGACCTAGCTTGCGATAAGGATCGGAATAGAGGGTACTATAAGCGCATGCGCAACTATCAGCTCTATTTAAAGTTAACGGACCACCACTGGAGTGGTTTAAGGTTACCAAACAACTTGTTTTACATAGGTAAATCTTACACTGAAGGGTTTTGAGATGGTACCCATAACTTAAACATATTATACAACACTGGGAGGTTTTATGGATAATAACACAACAACCTTTTAACGACAGAGTTGACCTTTTGCACTCAGAGGTGAGACAGACAAATTTTTTGCAGGAAAAATGTTTCGTAAAAACCTTAAGAAGGGCCAACCGGGAACAAGTTGCAACCCCCGTAGAATATTCCTAATGAATATTTAATTAGTGTCGTTACAGTCTTTGACAATATTCTCCCACATAGGGAAACGTTGATAGTGACAAAAAGAGTAAAACATAGGCACTTAAAATTTAGGTGTAGAGTTCCGAAACGGGAAATAGCTGAAAGTTCCTTTTGGTGTGGTTGCACTTTCAATATACCACTTAACAAACTTTAAAGATAAAAATTAAATTTTCAGTCAATTTATACTGAAAATGACGAGTTTTAACAAGTTAATGTTTAAACAAAATACCTGCTGAGAGTGTCAGCGTTTACGTGTAACTTTCCAGGTTTGTATCTAACTGTGTAGTCGTAATCTTGCAGGGTTAGGCTCCACCTAAGCAATCTAGGATTTTTGCCAGACATTTGCTTGAGCCAGTGCAACGGGTTGTGATCTGATTCTATGACAAATTTTGTTCCATAGATGTAGGGACGCAACTTAGCAACGGACCAGATCAAACACGCGCATTCTTTCTCTGTCGTACCATAGTTTTGTTCACGTGCTGTCAGTTTACGTGAAACGTAGAGACAGGGGTGTTCATCTTCTCCAAACACTTGTGACAAAACACAACCCATACCACGATCGGAACGATCACACTGCAAAATAAATTGTTGTGTGAAGTCGGGGGCTCTTAGGACGGGAAACGTCCCTAAAGAGTTCTTCAACGTGTCAAAAGCAGCTTGCTTAGACTCATCCCAAATGACGGGATCGGGTGCATCCTTTTTCAAGGAGTCTGTGAGACATGCAAAAATTTCAGAATAGTGAGGGACATACCTTTGGTAATATCCTACCAAACCGAGAAAGGAACGGACATCTTTCTTAGTTTGTGGTCGTGCGAATTTTTGCACGGCCAAGACCTTCACCTCAGAGGGTGTACGAGATCCATTGCCAACTTCATGGCCAAGGAAAGTAGCTTTGCTGCAAGTGACCTGCGATTTCTTGGCGTTTACCGTCAATCCAGCCTTCTT
The DNA here is from genome assembly GCA_023313725.1 of Lithobius niger. Lineage (NCBI taxonomy): Eukaryota > Metazoa > Arthropoda > Chilopoda > Lithobiomorpha > Lithobiidae > Lithobius > Lithobius niger. The sequence goes on from JAHWFP010235812.1 coordinate 2,415, forward strand.
GACAACAGAAAGGAAATTATGAATGTTTTCGAGATGCTGTGGCCACGTTTCGGGCCCCCCCCCCCCCACCCCAGTGTCGTCTTGGAAGGGTGTGACAAACTCTTCCATGCCACGAGTGACATTGTCCATGAGCTTCTGAAAGCAGAATGGAGCGTTTTTCATCCCCATGTTCATCATGAGGGGAGCAAACTTCCCAATGGGAGTTGTGATGGTGGCGGCCATTGATGCCTGTGGCGTCAAGCGCACTTGCCAAAATCCGCGGTTGAGGTCAAAAATGGAGATAAACTTCCACTTAGCTGCACGCTCAATACATTCCTCAATGTTGGGAATTGGGTAATCTTTAGTTACCGTATTGTTGTTCAGCTCTCTGTAGTCTGCTACAGGACGTGGGCTGGCGTCTTCTTTTTGAACGATGATCATGGGTGAACCATGTGGGGAATCGGTATCAACGATTAAGCCCAAGTCAAGCATACTATCAAATCCCTTTCGAATTTCGCGTGGCGATAATACTTACAGGGTTTGACTTTGGAATCGACTAATTCAACGTCGTGTGTGACAAGATCAGTGCGACTTGGTAAAGTAGAAAAAACACCGTCTACCTTTTCGAATAGCTCAAGGAGGTCGTTCTTCTGCAACTCAGTTAAGTTGCCTGTCTTTTTGAAAAGACTCATGGCGGCCTTAGCAGTAAGGTGTGAGGTGTGACTTATCTCCAGGCTGACCTGTCCAAACATGGTCGGTGTGAGGAAGCTCACGATCTTCATTGTAAGAATGATTACTAGACCCCTCCCTAGGCAGATAGGGCTTGAGAAGGTTTACATGATATATAGTTTCTTTTTGTAAACCGAACGATTTTTTTTACAAGATAATTAGTATCTGATAATCGTTTCAAAACTTCGCAGGGTCCATCCCAATAAATGTCTAACTTATTGGTGCGGGCTGGTTTAAGGACTAGGACCTTATCACCAACTTTGAACTTACGTTCAACTGCCTTGATGTCGTAATAGGATTTATTTTTTTGTTGACTGCGAGTGATATTCTCCTGAGAGAGTTCACGAGAATACTGGAATCTCTGGAGCAAGTCCAAGATGTATTCTAACACTGAGGGATGAACGTCCGGTTCCATCCAATGGCTTTTCACCAACTTCAGTGGGCCTTTGAGGTTGCGTCCGTAGACTAACTCGGCTGGAGTGAAGCCAGTGCTCTCATGCGGAGCAGTTCTCAGAGCAAACATTGCTCCTAGCAGGCACCTCTCCCAATCGTGGGGATGCTCATAACAGACAGCTCTCAGCACCGCTTTGAGCGTCCTGTGGAAACGTTCCATACTGTTAGATTGCGGGTGGTTTACACTTGAGTTAACACACTTTATACCGCACTTTTCTAAGAAAAGAGTTGTAAGTTCCGATATGAAACAAGAGCCTAGGTCGCTTTGGAGTTCGGCTGGAAAGCCTAACCTAGAAAATACAAGGAGGAGCGCATCTACAACGCTCTGGCTGTTGGCCTCTTTGAGGGGCACGGCCTCGGGAAACTTTGTTGCCGGGTCAAGTAACGATAAGATATACTTATAACCAGCCTTACTAGCAGGCTTGATGGGGCCAACGATATTGATTACGTATCGGTTGAACGGCTCGTCATCCATGGGCACTAGCATCATAGGGGCAACAAACTTCTGGCCAGATTTACCATTTTTCTGGCAGGTTAAACAAGTGGATACAAAATTGTCAATGTCGGTAAAACAATTGGCCAGTAGAAGTTAGTCAACACTCTATCCTTCGTTTTGGATCGGCCTAGATGCCCAGCCCATGCATTTGCATGTGCGGTGTTTAAGACTAAATCTCTACATTCTTTAGGAAGCAATAGCTGTTTCTTGATTGACGGTCTTCCTAAAGGTCGAAAGGGCTTACGGAAAAGCAATCCTTTCTCGATGAAAAACTGTTTGTTCTCATCCTGCTGGTCCAGCGGGAGCTCAGCAGTTTGTCAACATGGTTTTAAAGTTGGGCAGTCTAACTGCAACTTGGCAAATTCGGGTTTGTCAACACTCAGTAATTTATTTAACTGATCTGACTGTGGACCTAAAATAGCTGAATCTAAGCTATCTATCTTAGGTGAAACAAATCCTTCCTGTGAAGGGGAAACTATACTAGAAATAGAATCACTATCTGAGTGGTCTTCACTTTCAGATTCGATCTCACGATTTGTGGGTTTAGATATCGGGAGTTGTTGTTCCATACGAGTTTGGGAACAAGTGATGGCGTTAGATTAAGGGGGCAGGGCCTTTAAACCTTTTTCTTCTAACACTGTTTCTTCTAACACTGTTTGAGAGGGCACACCCAAAAGCATTTGGAAATGTGGACCAACGTGATCCGAAACGAGGGCCTCGGATTGGATTTTACCGTAGGGCGTTTCAACTTCAATCACGGCAATTGCGTGAGCGGTCGTCTGCTCTGAGAGAGCGTTGTGGCAATGGGTATATTCACCCGTGAATTGCTCGGGCTTCACAAAATCCCTTGAAATGACATCGTGTGTCGAGCCTGTGTCTCTTAAGACCAGACATTTCGATCCATTCACAGTCCATTCGTGAATGTGTTTAGAAAGAACTAATTCGGGAAGTTGATTACTAACAAAGTTACACTCTGCGTTAGAGGCTGGGTTTCCTCTTGAGCAATACGAGAACGACACTCGGACCTCTTGTGTCCGCTTTTGTTACAAAAAAAACAAGTACCTTCAAACCTAGGCCTCCTAGGCCCGTCAAACTCACGGTTGGAGTCATGATTGCTGGCCGAGTCTCCTTTACTCGGATCGGCAAAAGATGCTGCAGTACCGGCCGGTTTAGCTGCAGTTGAAGAGGCTCTGTGGCCACTTCGGAAATTGGAGGAAGCTTTTGAAGCTTGTCCAGACGACGACGCACTAGGCTGTGCCTTCCCTGTTTTAGGGGCCATGTCTCTGCCGAAATCTGTTTGTTTCTGGTGGTGAACTCATCACAGAGTTGGCTGCTTCGTGTAGGGTACCAAGTTTAATTTGGTCCGGCAACCACTTGCGTAAAGCAATGGGACATGATTTAGTGAATTGCTCAAGCATAACTAAATTAGCTAACTAGTCGTAGCTGCTATTTACTTCAGCTAGGGACACCCATCTTGAAAATAGGGTTTCGAGAGCGAACGCATGTTCGTGGAACAATTGTTCGGGGCCACGTTCGAGTGAACGAAACTGGGCTTGTACGGCTTCCTTCGTTTGAACAAACCTTTCCAGTAACCTGATTTTTACTAAATCATAATCATGCATTTCTACGATCGACATTTGATCACATACTTTGATCAAAATTTCACCGAGAAGGGGCTGTAATCCAACGACCCATTCTGTTTTGTCAATTCTTTGTGTTTCCATAGTTTTCTCAAAAATCTTTAAAAAACTATTAATTTCCGATTCGGAAGTCCATCTATTTACAAGTCTGACAGCGTCAGCAATTTTACCAGGTTTGTTGACAGGGACACTGGGGTTAGGAGGGGTAACGGTACCATTACTAGGATTTGAACTACCATTAAAAGGCCTTGCTAGTTAGCCTTGCTAGTTTGATCTGCTTATCTAGTTTTAACAATTCACGAGCACTAGCGCGTTCGCTAATTTGTGCTTCTTGCTCCTTTAATAGAGCATCTCTATCCCTGATTTGGGCCTCTTGGTCCCGTAACGCTAGTTCGTGCGCCATACGTTTATCTACGGCGGCTAATTCTACTGCTTTCAACCGTAATTCTTCGGCTTTAAGTGCGAGCTCTTGCTCTTTGGCTGCTAATTCTTTCTTTTGCAAAATGATAGCTTCTCTTTTCTCTATAGCCGGGGCTAGTTCGTCAGAGAGCTCGTCAACGGAAATATTTTCTTCCTCGACGGCATTTTTCAAAATAGTCACGGATTCGTGACGGGTTTCACTAACGGTTAGGCCTAATTTTAAGCAGGCCTTTTTCAGGTCTTTATACTGAATGTCTTTAACGACTTCTTCAAAATCATCCATGTGGACATTTTTAACTTTAAGCTTCAAAATAAAACTCTTATAAATGAAACTTCATTAAAATGCAGCCGCAAATTAATTTTACTTTTAAATTGAGCAGAGCGAGTTACTAAAAACACTTCTCTCCCAACTACGGTAGGTTTTAGCAAGAAATACACTTATTGTAGACCCCTAGCACTCAGGTGTATAAACAATTAAAATACCTAAAAGGCTCTTAACTATAACACTCGGCTTGGCGGCCTTAAGCATATCTTATGCACACTTACCCCGTACACAATCACTGTGCGGTCAGTCTAGTCCAAATCCAAACTTCCCACCTGACGAATGAATCGGCTAGCACACTTCCGGCTTGTAGTAGGACGTCTGGTTGAGGCCTACTTCACTGGAACGATGGTTGTTGAAAATGGACTTCATCGACTCTGGTTTGCAGCTCCTAATAAACCTGAACTTTATCTAACATCCTGTGAAAACAGAACTTGAAATTTCACCATACTTTGGTCTACAGCTTCATTTGAAAAAGTGCTCAAACTGAGCGCCGACGCACGCAATCTCCGTCGCCATTTTCTACAAACATGTAAATATTTATTTGTATTTCTCGAATTTATTTCTAGGCATAAATCCGACTAGCTTAGTGCTGTGCTAGATTACATGTTTATTACGTTTTCAATGTTTTTATTTTACTAAGGTGACGATTTTAGCAACAATGAAAACTTTGACTGCACTAGCGTTATTATCTGCGGCTGCAATAATACATTTAACTTTTATGCGTTATAGCATTTCAAAACACAAGCTGGTTTATTTAATCTTTTGCCTAGGCTTTTATAAAAGCATTATTTAACGTAATCTTTTCTCATGAACCCTACCTTGTTCATAATGGCAACACAACTACGATTATTTTACCGGACATTTTCAGTGTGTATCTTGTATTTTTATTTCAGGGCTCCGACCATAGTGATCTCAAATTCCGAATGCACAGTAAAGCCTTTGCCTTCAAGTAATCGTTTATTTTAACTTTGAGCATCAAACTTCGTCCCCCCCCCCCTTCCTTCAATAGTTGCAATGCCTAACATTGTGGTTTTTATAAAAAAATGTATAGGCCTACTTCACGTTGTTATGAGTTTAACTCAAGCCACGGCCTCTAAAAACACCCAAAGTCGGCAAATCCCTTTGCCATCCAAGCTCCTTCCAATCCGAACTCAGTATTTTTTCTCCCCACCAATCAGAGTGCAAGGCTACCCTAGCCGTCCGCGCTGTCATGGCCGACTTCCGGTAGTGCCAGCTCGGCCGGTTTTGGTCAGTCACTCCTCCTCCAAAGCGACCCCTCTACCTCACACCCCCCCTCCGTCGCTCTCCTACAGGTCCGCGGTTTCCCTCCTACCTGCAGACAGGCAGCAGGTATATAACCAGGCCAGGAGAAAATTTCGTTAGCATAGCTCAAGGACTCAGGCTAGAGGTCACTACGGCGGTCGGAGCAGAGATGTCCAGTCCGAATGTTGCCATGCCGGGCAAGGTAGTGGTTCAAAGGGTAACTAGTTTATTAGAATTTAATCTTTAGAACAGAATTTCTAAATTTTTAGTCTTAAAACATAAACTAACTTCTAGACTTTGAGGGAATTTGTGGGTAGCCAAACGCAATCGGCATTTTGGTTTAGGGCACCCATGATTTAAGGGTTTAAGGTCCCCTTCCTAAAAACCGGCTTTGTTTCTTTGTTTATGGACTCAGTGTCCATTAAATAATCTAAGATCACCGAGATCTCGCATGTGTTATTGTTGAAGCAGGAGTTTTCAAAAAGGTATTTTTCCTTGTAACACTAATCTTGATTCAGTGTGATTGATTGATTGACTTTAGTGCAAGAGTTGCTAAAGCTTTCAACGACTATTTTACATTCTGCAAGGGTCATGTTTGTAACTTAGAGAGTTGCGATAACTCAAACCGACTTTTTCTAGTCCAAATTGTAATGTGAACTTTAACTTTAACTTCAGTGTCGATTTAATTGTGAATCATGTGCTTTTAATTATAAAGCCCCAGTTTTATTAAAACAGAAAAGAAAGTTGTTTTGAACAACAAATTTTGACTTCGAGTCCGATTTAATTTGCAAGGGTTATTTTAATTACAAATCAATTTTTATTCTAACTCCGAAGTAGGCAAATTAGATTAATTACCCATCGTGGTGGCAGTAAACCGTGATAGATAGGTCATAAAAGTTTAGTTAGGACGTTGACGCTCTTCTCCTAACCGTGCAGTAGACACGCTATGCTGTTTTCACAACAAAGTAAAAACCGCCACTTATGATTTACTCTACGATTACCACATGTACGCCAGATGTCGGTGCTATAGACAGTAGGCACCTCAAGACCCTGTAAGCGCCGCTACAAAACTGGTGGCAGTGGTGGGATTTAAAGGTGCTGTGCCACTACACTCCTTCCCCCCTGCCATACTACCATGCCAGTTCATCTTAAGAAGAAGATGTCGCAGTAAAATCCAAACTGCAAACCCCAGAGACGTCCGTAGCTAAGTCAAAAACGCTACAGAAGCAGATGTCAGCCTTACGACAACAAAAGGCAAAAACCACCCCGTATCCAGCTGGAGCCGGGAAGCGGCAACCCTCCCTTCACAAGCCGTGAAGCAGCAGGCACGCCTTCGGAAGGCAGATGTTCCTTCAACCCCTGGAGAAGTCAGCCACTGAAAAAGAGGATATGATGCTCCAAGAGTGAAACTCCACAGGACTTCACAAGTGACAGTGTTCAAACTTCAACTGGAAGGACGACCACAACAACATTTTGGATCCGATCTTCGATGGGTGATTGGATGACGGACCGCACAGCGATTGTGTATGAAAATTCAGGTTAGTGCACGTTGGTATAGTCCGGTTGCCAGGCCGAGTGTTTATTTTATGTATCCACCTGAGTGCTTAGGTAATATAAGATTGTATTTTTGTGTCCCTGACTGGATTGGGTTATAAGAAAAGTGTTTAAAGACTCGCTCTTTTTAACTTTTAAGAGAGTTATTTTGCGACTGCAATTTTAACTGTAAAGATTTAAAACTAGAACGTTTTTTTTCCTTTAAAATTTGAACTAACCTAACTTTCAACATGGAAGATTTAGAAGCGTTAATCGATCATATTCACTACAAAGACTTAAAGAAAGCTTGTTTGAATTTGGGTCTAACGGTGTGTGAAACCAGACACGAGTCCGTAGATGTTTTAAAAATAGCATTTAGCGATGATAAATTCACGTTGGATGAGCTGTCAGACGAACTACTCAGTGCCATAGAGAAACGTGATTCTGCCATTTTGGCCAAAAAGGAGATTGCTCTCAAAGAGAACGAACTTTTCCTTAAAACAGAACAGTTGAAACTGGAAGCTTTAAAACTAGCCGACGCCGATAAGGCACGGGCACACGAGTTAATGCTAAGAGACACCGCCGCCCAGACTAGCGATGCCGCTACGGCGCTGGCCATTAGGAAACTCGAGCACGAGTTGGAACTTGCTAATAGACAGATAGAATTAGCCCGATTACGAAACGCAGACGGTACCAATCCAGTACAGGTTATGCCAAATGTAAACGCAGGTCCACGGCCCGGAAAAATTTCCGATGCCGTTAGATTGTTAAATAATTGGGGTCCTAAATCGGAAATCAATTCATTTTTAAAAATCTTTGAAGGTACAATGGAAACTCAACGTATTCCAAAAAGTGAGTGGGTCGTAGGTTTACAACCTGTGTTAGGCGAAATTTTAGTAAAGGTGTGCGATCAAATGAGCACAGCTACTATGCACGATTACGATCAGGTTAAAATAAAATTACTTGAAAGGTTCGTACAGACCAAAGAGTCCGTCCAATCGGCATTTCGCAGTCTTGAAAAAGAACAAGACCAATTATTTCACGAGCATGCTTTTGAGCTCGAGACGTTGTTATTAACGGCGATTTCCATAAGTTGTCTAATTTAATTTTATTAGAGCAGTTTTATAAGTCTTGCCCTGTGGGCCTCCGGAAATGGTTGCCGGACTAGGTCAGATCTGAAACACTACAGGAAGCAGCCAAATTGTGTGATGATTACACAACTCGTAATAAGCAAATCAATATTGATGTTGCAGTCAAAACTGGTAAGGTGCAAACTAGCGCACAGCCAGCCAGCCAAGCTCCTAAAGCTTCGTATAATCCACGTAACGGTAACAGAAACCGTCGTCCTGCAGCTAAACCGGCCGGTTCTGCAGAAGGTCAAAGTGACTCCACTGGTGGGGATTCTGCCAGCCACAATGCTAACAGAGCATTCGATCAACCCCGTAGGCCTAGAGCCAACGATGGCTTGTGCTTTTTCTGTTTAAAGCCCGGACACGTGAGCAAACATTGCTTTGCACGTTTAGCCAAAGAATCTAGTGATTCAGGTGTTTCTCCCGCTAGCAATAATTTTATTATTAGTCAACCACCTGAACTTGTCTTGTCAAAACACATTCACGAATGGAGTGTTAACGGTGCTAAATGTTTAGTACTTAGGGACACGGGTTCTACCCATGATGTTATCTCTAGGGATTTGGTTAAGCCACACCAATTCACGGGTGAGTACACCCACTGTAGTAACGCGCTCACAGAGCAAACTACAGCCCACGCCATCGCAAAGATCGATGTGCAGACGCCCTATGGCCCTTTAACCACAGAGGCTTTGGTCACGGATCATATTGGTGATCATTTTCAAATGCTTTTAGGCATTCCTTCCCAGACTATTCTGGAAGAAAGGGGTTAAAAACTTTACCGCCTTTTGCAAACGCAGTGACTCGTGCGCAAACGCGTGCCGAGCAACAGCTCCCGATTTTACGACCCCATTATCGTGAGTTAGCATCAAGTGATGATGATCGTTCAGATAGCGACGCTGAACAGCGTGAGGCTCCTCCGCGAGTAGCTCCACCCGAGGGTTTTGTCGATCCTAAAGTAGACCGTTTAGACGATGTAATTTTAGGCCCCCAAACCGACCAGTTTGCAAAACTGTTAAACATTGACAAACCTGCTTTTGCTAAGATGCAATTTGAGTGTCCAACTTTAAAGCAATGTTGGCAAACTGCTGAAATTCCCGTGGAACAGCAGGACGAAAACAAACGATTTTTCGTCGACAAAGGTTTGCTTTTCAGAGAGCCCTTTCGTCCTTTAGGTAAGCCGTCAATCAAGAGACAGCTGGTGCTTCCTAAAGCATGTAGAAGTTTTGTGTTAGATACAGCGCATGC